>CAODLS012001706.1:0-10150 GCA_948243855.1 Flueggea neowawraea
TGCAAAATGTTGTACTTGATTGAAATGTTTGTCTTCGAGTTGTGCACGAAAAGTTCGTATACGGGTATGGAAGAAAGCATGATTATGAGAGGGAACACTGTCAATGACTGAGTAGGTATCTGGAAATTATGAACTGTTCTGTTCATGATGCTGCTTTGTTCCACTGAAAATGTCTGCATTTGTGCCAGGCAACAGTTCATCATAATCGTGCTCGCGAAGATCGGAAGCAGGCCAAGGAACACTCTTGTTTCCTCAATTTCTGCTGCATTAATGTTGTCATCAATAGATGCCTTGTCTAGGAACCTGCATAATTAACATAATTATCAATAATACTGATTTGTCTTTCAAGCAAATTTTAGGTATCAGAAATCTTGCCACGTGAACGCCCCATCAACTACATGATTTGTGATTCTTGAAGCTTTCCTGTTCCGAATAGCAGAAGCAAGTACCTTTCCAATCCAATACACAGAGAAGGTGTTGCCTAAGTAGGCTTCAAAAAGATTAGACTTCTTACAAATTTAGATAAGTAACAAACTTCTGCATTGCCATTTACCTTAAATATTCTTATTATTGGACTTCCACCAGGTAGTTTAAACTTGTAAATCGGGAACCCACTTGCGAAAATGCCAAGTGCAAGACACAAAGCAAAAATTGATATATTAAAACTCCAATTCCAACCACAATTTTCTTGTATCCAAACTAAGACAGTTGAAGCCAGGAGGCCTCCTGCGCATAAAGCAAAGAAAAACCAATTGAAGAACGTCGAAATAAGACTCTGCTTGGCGCAATCAAGCTGATCAGCTCCATGTGCTGGCAATGATGCCTTGATCCCGCCAACTCCTAACGCAATCGCATAAAGCCCCAAGCAAAGAATTGCTGCCTGCAAGTGTGAAGGTCTTCTGTTCTTTGCAGGTTGCAATTTCTTCTGTTGAGCTTGGAATGTTAAGAGGATCAGCCCCTTGTAATCATTGAAATTTCCAATCAGTTTCCACTCAGAAGTATCAAGTAACTTGAAAGGTAACAGAAATAATGGTGATGACATGCCATACCAGTAGTTCTATCAAGCAGAAGATTATGAAAGTCCTGAACCTTGTCAAGAAAGAATCACTGATGAATCCTCCAAAGATGGTTAGCAGGAAAGAGGTTCCCAAGAAGCTGGTAACCCTATTTGCAGCTTCAGCAGGCTGATAATGCATTGACTTTATGAAGTATGTAGCAAAGTTTGTTGCATTTGATAGAAAAACCACGTTCTCTAACACCTCCACAACTGAAAATTTCCAGCAAAAATTACATTAATGACACCCAAATGCAATGAAACTACAATGATCACTATTGTGGTTGACGAACAGATACAAGTTAACATTCACAGATTCCACCATAAGTCAATTTCAGACAATATTCAACACGTACTTTGCTGTGAAATGAAATGAAAGTCAACTGTTTCTTTTTTGATTGATTATTGATTATAAGCTATTCAAGCAGAATTTTCACTGAGTAACAGTTTTAATGGCTAAGTTACCACAAGTCAAGCAAGCTGCCTTCCTTCCTCCATGGTTTTCAGGATTTGTTTTCTGCCCTTTCCAGTTCACATGTTGCTCAACTCCATTACCCATCTCAAGTGCCTATTTGTGTAACAGAAAATTACAAAAAGAAAAAGAAGAATAAAATACCAGAGAAATGGTAAAGTAAAGTAAAACTATCCCATACCCTAGATATAGCCTCTATCAATTACGACCCTGATAATAATAGAATCATCTCTGGCACTAACAGGTCAAAAATATGATTCTCAATGTTTGTTTCTAATCATGGTTTCACTTTAAAATTTTAACATATAGAAATCTTTTACAATTGTGGGTTTTAGCATCAGGGTTTTCAAAGTGATATAAAAGAAAATTTAGGAACAATCAAATAGAAAAAGTGAAAATGGCGCTCACCATGACTGATAGAGCTTGAGTTTTCTTTGTGGGCTCAACCTAAACACTGAAAAAACAGAGAAGGAAGAAAGTTTAAATACATAGAAGTACATTGGATCGACACGACTTTTCTATATGAGGAGAACTGAATCAAAATCAGATATGATCACAACAAAAATGTCCATATTTAGACAATGCATGTAAAACTCTTGTTAAGCAGTTAATGTTCTTTGGATGCAAGCAACAGATTTACTTATCATCGCATTTAACACCTGCTGATCAAGAAACATAATTATTATTTCAGAAGAATAATATTCAGTTTATGACATTAGAAATGTTACCTTTGACCCTCGAAAAAGGCATGATGTTTGGAGATCTTGGGTTAATGTTTTTTGTCTTTATTTGCCAAATATGGATTAGTGAGTGATGTCATTTCAACATGTTCATTGAACAAGATCAATTTTTCAACTCCTTTTTGACCTATATTTAGATTCACTGAATGCAGAAAGAAAAAACTAGTTTTGGTTTTAGATTAAGTTATGGGTTTTGATTTGGTTATATCATGCATTAGGCGTGCTTGTTTGAACTATATATGTACAACTACAATATGTTCACAAAAACATGCACAACATGACAAGAACTAGAAATAAGATATTTTTTTTCAAAAGTCACGAAAAAATCTCAAAAATGATTTTTTGACATTTATATACAAGTAGGTACACAACGAGTACAACATCAAATATATTAAAAATTCCATTTTAAATGATTCTGTCTTGAAACAAATACAATATGTTTACAGAATGTGTACAATTCCAAAACCATTGAAGATGCATTTCTTGAAAAAATCGCCAAAAGGAAAATCTCAAAGCTACTCGAAGTCAAGATAATAGTGCTAAACATCAGTAGCTACAGTGCTCTATATACTTCACTAGTTATTACATCCTACAGCAAAATATATGTGTCCACTGAATAATATAAGTGTTTGTTCTAATAATAGAAACAGTGCAAAAATGATGCATTAGAGTAGAGTCTTCAAAAGTCATTGCTATTAACTTCGGAAGATAGGAAAGTGGACGAAGATGATGATGATGATGGAGATGGTAGTGAGGGCAGTGAAGAAGCTTGTTTGTGCGTGGTTAGCATTAAGTGGATTTCAACCTTTTAATCTAACCTAATCGTAAATGCGCGGATGAATGTTTTATCATCCGTAATCTAACTACAAACCGCATCAACCATGCTGTGCAAGTCGATTTGATCGTAGGTAAATGTGGTTAATTTCTGCAGTTTTAGAATATTTAACAAAAAAATATCGAATATATCATAACTATGATTTAGAACCAAAATACATCATAATTAAAACTTCTTACAATCAAAATTAGGCTTGTAAAATTCAACTGCTAAACCATAAAAATCACCCAATCCATTTGCAATCGAACCGCAATTTGCAGTTATTCGCTCATTTTGGATGATTGTGACTACTCAACCCCAATTAAAAGAATTGAAAAAAGAAAGCTCAAGTGAAATTTACTTGTTATAATAAGTTCTCTCTTTGTTTTCTTTTTAATAGTAAGTTTAAACTTTAAATTCATATGTGGTATTAAGTTGTTATTGACTGCTTGTTATATATTAACAGCATGAACCAACAATATCTACATGATTTAGTTTGGACTATTCTTACCGCATTTCAATTCAACTGCAAATACAAATCTTTCCAATTGCAATTTATGGTTTGGTTTGGTTGGAAGTCTAAAAACCACCCAAACTACACCGCTTATACCCCTAATCAAAACATAGCCTAGAAATACCCAAAATACATAATATCTAAGTACATCATAAATTTCTTCAATCCAAACTTACAATACATAATGAAAAACACATCATTAATATTAAAATACATCACAAAATCATTCTTTTCATGCTTAACTTATATAAATTTATTTATAATTACGGCTGTGTGATTGCGGTTCAGTTTTGACATATATTTAATGTCTCAACCGCATCCTGACCGCAAAGTACAGATTTGCTAAATTATTATCCACAATCATCTATAAATTGCGAATAACAGCAATTTGCGAAACAAGTGCAGGCGGATCAAACAGAGTAGGAGGTTGAGCGATTATGTTGCACGCCCTTACAAGCCATTGAGGAATCTCGGAAACCTGCGACTTCAATTGGGTCAGCATATAGGCAAGCCTATAAAATAGTGGGCCAGCAAAATAAAAACACTCACTAAGCGCAATGGGCCGAAACGAAACCCACACACTTATGGGCCGTTTATTTAACAAACATTATCTTACGATGGTCGCTGGAGCACCAAATCATAACCCTTGTTGCTATAAATAGAAACTTTTAAAACCCTAGCTCTCTTCTCTATCCTTCTACCCCGGCAGTGCAGCCGCGACGGCTTACTCCACTCAGATTCCCCTCTAAACCCTACTCTCTCTTATGTTCAATGTTGGGATTTTTACATTTAGTTTGTGAAATGCATCTTTTTTGAATGAATTGAATGAGTATTGATTATTTTGCTGGAAATAAGGTTTAGAAGTAGAAGAATGTTATTAATGTTTGAACTTGATTGGGTCGTACATATGTTGTTGCTGCTGCTTTTCAGAAAAGTGTAGATCTGTATGAAAGCTTGTAAATTTTGTGTAAATGAAATTTTGGAAGTGAATAGGCAAATAGTTGCAGTTCTGCAATTTTCGTTTAGTCACTTGGAACATCTGCTATATGTTGCGAAATGATATCTGTTACCTTTGTTTTCGGTGTCCAATTTGGATTTCAAAAATTGAATTTCCATTGTGTTTGTTTTGTTCTGTAGACACGATGGCCGTCCCTTTGTTGAACAAGAGGATCGTCAAGAAGCGCGTCAAGAAGTTCAAGAGGCCCCAGAGTGACCGTAAGATTTCTGTCAAGTTACAGGGATAAATAGTTCTATTGATTTGATTAAACAAGCCCTTTCTTGATGGCAGTGGAATTGATTGTTTTGCTAGCTTTGGATTTCACTGTATGGTTAAGTATTATATAGTATGACAACATGTTCAAGTCCAAATTGTTGGATAGATGTTTTAAACTATATTGAATTTTCTTTTATCTTTCTGTAATTTTACTATTTTTTTTGTTCCCTACCCATTGGAATGGGGTTATTTGATGTATATTTTTGGTCGGTTTTGGGTTCAATTTTTTTTTTTGCTGGCATTCTTGGTTTTTGGCTAAATATCAATGCATTTTCATGTTGCACGAGGAACTTCAGAACTTACAGTTGAAAGATCAACTTTAAGAGGCCTTAAATTGAATTCTGGCATTTTGACTGGGACTAACAAAGTGATGAATTTATTTGTTCAACTAGATGAGTTGTATTGGATACCTTTGTTGAGATCTTCCTAGTGGCTTGGCAACTGTTAAAATGCCTTTTCTTCATGGTATCTAGGCAGATGTAAAGTTGAAATTAGTTTCATTTAAAACCTAATGACCTGTGTACAATAAGCCGATGCTCTGGATTGTAATGAAGGTAGCATGGTAAGGTGCACGGAAAGTGAGATTCATGGGTCAACATGTCTGCTCCCACCGATGCCTTTGTCGAAGGCCTTGACTTGGGGGCCTGGATATGACCAACATTATTTCAGATTCTGCTTATATTTAGTTAATTTCAAGCTTATATTAAACTTTGGCTGTTTTTTAAAGTTAAATTTTAATTAATGTCCTCTTCTTTGTTGCAGGAAAACTGGAGAAGGCCCAAGGGTATTGATTCTAGGGTCAGGAGAAAGTTCAAAGGATGCACTCTGATGCCCAGCATTGGTTATGGCTCAGACAAGAAAACTCGCCTCTACTTTCCCAACGGATTTAAGAAATTCGTTGTCCACAACGTGAAGAACTTGGAACTTTTGATGATGCATAACAGGTACATGTTTCAAATCCATGTGTTGTATAACTTAGAAGTCTTCCCATGTACTAATGTCTTTTTTGTATGTCGTTTTCAATTGGTTGATTCCAGGACATACTGTGCGGAAATTGCTCATAACGTGTCCACCCGGAAGAGGAAAGAGATTGTCGAGAGTGCAGCACAGTTGGATGTCGTCGTTACCAACAAACTGGCTAGGTTGCGCAGCCAGGAGGATGAGTGAACATTTATTATTATGTATTACATTCGCCTTATTTTCACTGTTGGCTTTGCATTAAGCAGTTTGAGAGCACTCAAAGATCTTTTTCGATGATCATTTTGGTTTTGGTTCAATGTTTAAACATCTTTATTACATTAAAGCATGGGATTCACATCTTTTTGGCCAATTAGAGGCATTTTGTGTGCAGTAGTCAGTTCGCACATGTTTCATCCTAAACTCATTGTTCCTGGCAAAACTCGACAAGGCTCGACTCATTACATAATGTTCGGTATCAAATGAATTTTCTTATTTCATTTCATTTCTAAATGAAATGAAATCTATAAAAAATCATTTCGTTTCATTATGAGAATTTGTATTTTAAAAGAAATAACATGTTCCATATGCTTGTCAAATGAATCTTAGTCTGGGATGAATGATGATTTGTAATTATTTGTTTTTGTTTACCAAAATGTTGTTATAATTAATATTTAGAATTTCGGTTAACAGAATGGCACAATTGGATTCAACAGCACGGGTAGATCTATGCCATTCTTTTTTTGTCACCTCGACATCTATTGTACTTCTGTTCTTGTTATTCTGTTAGAATATTTTGCTGGTGGGGAAGAATTTCATAATCTGCAAAATAAATAAAGCGGGGCAACTGTTTAATAGCCTTAAATTTGAACCAGAAATTTGATTAAAGATAAGACTCGGTCAATTGCTACTGTTTTGTTCTACATTCGTTGTTTTGCTTTGCAGCTTTCTGCAATAATAGCTTTTTGGTCTGATACCTCCATGACCATGCACATCCTATGTCTTCCTGGCATCTTCTCGTTTTTGATTAACAAACGCTAAATGCTAATCATTTCACAGTTGAAGGCCCTGGTTCGGCAGAACGGTTGCGTTTCGCAGCCTCTCTATCAATAGTTGTTAGTGGACACACTGCGTTTTAGTTACAAAACGCACGTAGCTCCAAATTGAAGCTGTTAGTATCAAACCCACCGAGAAGCACCTTCTGCTGCCCTTCTAAATGGGGTCTAACCACATTACCCACGTAGTGATTTATCATGAGCACGTGTGTTGATGGAACCTCCTCACTTCATTCAACATTTATAGGTACGCTCAAATATTGGTTGAATTTACTTCAATCATAATTGAAAATCATCAAATTTGCCAATAACTAATCTTTTTAAAATTCTGCTTAATTAGATTGTTTGTTTGGTGTATATTCATTTTAATTATAATATATAGTATATTTTATTTTCTTATTATGTTACCATAAATTTAGGCAATCTATCATTCAGCAATCTATATATTTTTTTTTATCCGGATCTCCAATCCTATGCTTCGAATCCGAGAGTACTATATCTATTTACAATTAATAATTACAGGGAAATGTAGACAGATGGGATATGACGAATTAATTAGCCTCTAAATTCAGTACAACAGTAGGTAGCTATCAATGAAGAAAAAAGTTAGCATGCGTCATGGGGAGCTTATGAGGCCAGTCTACTTTGTGATATCACGGACTTCAGTTGAAACCGACTCCAATTCCACCCCCAATTAGGTTGCAGCTTTGTGCTCCAAACAATAAATTGGTAGTTGAATTCTCATCCAGCAAAAATGGTGTTTCAATTCAAGCTATGTTTCATTGACTTGTTTGTTTGATTGGACTTTTTTGGTTCAATTCTTTGGCTATCTCAAACAAACTGAATTGCATGAATGTTTTCAGCGTATAACATTTAGAATATCCAAGATTTATCAGCTATACTTTTTAGCCATGCACTTAACTTAGCCGTGTGAACGTTCTAATCCGGAAACCATCTCCACATTAAAAAAAAAAAGGTCATCCTCTCCAAAAAACATGTTTTAACATATTGAAATTACTCAATATTATAGAACTTTTAATGCTCCAGGAGGACAGATTGCAAAAGCAAAACGAGTGGGGTTTTGAAATGAAAACCTAGCCTGGAGCGAGAGAGTTAGGTTCAGATTCAGTCCCACTAAATAAGATATACAAGGTAGTTGTTGTGGTTGGGGTACAACTTTCCTGGCTGGAACTGATGGGCACTGCCACATGCAAGCTTTGTCCTCCTACAATCACACCATAAATTCACTTTGGTTGGACCCATCCGTTAATTGTTTTCTTTTTGTTTCAATCTTTGACAACTATGGCTTCGGGGTGTTACTACGGTGAGGAGGCTAAGTTATAGAGAAATTCAATTATGACTTTTTGAATATTTTAAAATGAAAGAGGTCTCTTATAATCACGTTAAGCGAAAGCATATTATTATTGATTATCTTCTCTCTTTCTTTTTTTTTTTCCAAAAAATCTTTCAACACTTATGGTTTAGTGGTGGTGCTACAATGAAGAGGTTAAGAAGTTACCGTCAAATTTAGATATGGCTTAAAAGAGAGTATTCATGGTCACTTTTAGGTCATCTTCAACTCAAAATTCTATTTTATAACAATTTATTTTAAAAATACAATATTTATAGTAAAAATATCTCTAACCCACAATTCTATTTTTAACTCTAAAAAAAATATTCTCTCAATATTCTTTCTAAATCACATTTTTTACTATTATTTTTTCACAAACTAAACACAAACTTAATTCTTTTTTAATTATTTGTTAAACAAAATTAATTATGTGGTTTGTCATATATATATATTATTTATTTTAATTAAAAAATAAGTACAATTTAATCGTAATATATTTTTAATTAAGAATTAATAATACAACAATTAAATAAAAAAATTACAAATAAAATATAAAAAATAGTCCAATTGTGTAAATCAATTAAATCATCAATTAACATTTTATTCAAATTAATTAATTACATCATTAATTAATTTAAACATTCAAAAAACATCACAAATAAAATATACAAAAAAACAAAATAGTCCAAAATATAATTAATATTTATATAATTAAAATTAATAGATATAAGTTAAATTGAAATAAAATAAATAAATAAAAACAAAATATGCATAAGATAAAAAAAAATGTACTGTCACAGTGTCGCGCCACGAGGCACTCCAACCTAGTACTAGCTTTGCGTTAAACGCAAATTTGAAGCCTGAGTTGGAGGTAACCTTAGGGAAAGTAAACATACAACCGTTGGTCGCCCTCTCCCCTTTTTTTCACAAAAAGGCATTTTGACAGCTATGTTCCAACATCTCAACATATTTTTCTTTACTTGTATAATTTTTGTTTATCGATGAAAATGAGAGTTGGGGGCGACCAATAGTAGCATACTTCTGGTGGATGTTACCATGCAGACAGTACCTCCTCGCTACGAAATATTCTCAAGAGCCATAGCTGACATCGGCAACGGGTTTGGTGTATAATTACTTGTATAATTAAGCTTTGAAACAAGGCTACGTTTCATTGTTGGTACTTGACGAACCAATATTATTTATCGTCGTACCCATACCACATTCAACGTGCCACAAATTAATGGGCGTATGATGTCTAAAGCAACATTTCAAAGATTTTGTTCATTTCTATGAGTAAGTGCTTTCTTGACTCCATATATTGTAGGTACGTACTTGGCTGACTCAGAGTCAGGTGACTCAGGTTTTGGTCCAAAAAATGTGGACCGTTGATATAGTTATTTAATTGTATCCGTTCATTAAAAATGAGATATGATGCAGCTGTTTGCAGTGAATCGTTTTAGTCCAAATAAAAAGCACGAATTCATGGAACCCTAACATCAGAGCCGCTGCTTGTTGAAATCTCATCACGTTCCTTCCTCACAAATTCATCTGAGTTGTGAGCCTAGCATGCCGCGCCGCTTTCTGGCGAAGTCGAATCTCGTTCCCTCATCACGAATTTAGCGGAGTTGTGAGTCCTAATAGGTGCGACACTGTCCATCTTTGTGGAATCTCGTTCCCCCCTGTTGCGTCTCAGTGGTGACTCGCCAACAGCTGCGTCGTTGTCCGTTGAAGTCACGTCTCATTCCATTGTCATTCTTGAAGGAGAAGTCTCTATCCACAACTTCCCTGAGGTCGGTACATTTGTTTGTGTGGGTTTTGTTTTGCTGGTTTGTTTGGATTTGAAAATTTTTGAGTTGTGGTTGCAGGAGCATGGTGGAGAAGTATTTTCGACGCCATCTACAACAACAATATAATGGTCCT
>CAODLS012002141.1:0-10557 GCA_948243855.1 Flueggea neowawraea
TGGCAGCCAAGATTTCATTCATTAGGCTGACTCTCTTATCAGTCCTTTGCAGCCCTTCCTTTGTTAATTTTCTCATTTTGCTAACTATAAGTGTCTGTTGACATGAAGAGAAGAACATCCAAATTGAAAGATTTTAATGCATAAAATAATTTCAGATACAGAGTAAAGAAGAGAAATGGTTATTGCATCCTAATGATCAATCTTTCACGGTACTCCCAGATTCTAGAAGGCAGTTGAAGCCTTCTGAATTCACGGATTAGCACAAGTAGTGTTTTTGAGTTATAAAGACCCATCCTTTCTATTTTCTCTCAGTTCTTCTCAGTTTTTTTTTTCACTTGTTTATTTCTCAATACAGAAAAATGGCCACACAAGACACAAACTTGAGAAAATTACCCCCAAGTTCAGTATAGTCTAAGCTAACTAGAAAATGTGGGAACTTGAGGTTCACATTATTTTTAGTAAGCTACACAATTCTCATGATTCTGGTTCATTTCATCAGTGAATATTTTCTCAACAGAAAAGCATATAGAATTTTTTGCATGAACATTTGATAAGAATAATACAAAATGGAATCAGAGAATATAAGGAAAATTTCTTGCCTGTGTAGGAACCATGAGAACCAGTAACAATGATCCAATAAGTGAGGCAACACCAAGTTGTTGGTAAAGAAGAACCATAGACATGGTGATGCGAAATGGAGCTGACCATAACCCATGAAGTTGTTGGCATATTTGCTGAAAATGCCATGAAATATTAGTTACCATTTGAAAGCAAGTCATGGAGTGCAATATAAGGGTGATATTTACATCAAGGGATCATCAATTAACTCAGACGTTATAGAACGAGCTCTTCAGTTTTTTCCCTGTAACATCACTTATGATTGTTTACATCCCATGTGATATTGTATAGTCACTTTCTATGTTCACGAATGTAAAAATATTATCCATAAAAATTGAACCTGGTCCCAAGTCTCACATCCTAGGGGAAAAAAAACATTTGGTGTCACTCTTAGTATTGTTAGTTGTAGCCCCATACAAGCAGCTAAGTTGCCATTTGGAAAACATTAACAAGAAGTTCATTTTATTTCTTGTAAGTCATCAAACAAGAATAATAGAAATAATAAATAACGTCCTCTTCAGGTGAATTATACTTAAAATATGTTATTATGCTTTCCTCATTCAATAAAGATTCTGAACGTAAGACTAAATCTTTTTATGGAATGATTTAATGGATACAAATAACACTGATTTAAATGAATCATACCTGAAGTGCATTGGCATCTGTTGTGATCATATTTGTTATCTTGCCAGAAGGGAAGTTCTTTCGGCTTTCATGTGTAAGCCTCAAGGATTTGCGAAATATAGCAGCCACCTGCATTTCAAACAAGCTTGCAATAGTCAGGAAATATTATTTTAATCAGCCAAATCATTTCAAACACTCAAATAATCCAGAAATCTAAAAGGCAAATGAGTGTGAAAAAGATGGAAAAAAAATTCCACACAAGTTTATAATGATTTAGATGGAGAAATGGCTTTACCAATGTTGACCTTAGCCGAAAACCAACTCGCATTACATTCCGAAAGTATTGAGATTCACATAGCACTCCAAGTGACTGAAAATAAATTTAATCAACAAGTCAGCAAGGATTGTAATCATCTTTTGTATACTACTTTTCTTCCACATACATATTATTTACACCTAAAATGTTTGTAGTACTATCATATATTTTTCCATAATATTCAAGCCAACAGAAGATCCAATACCTCGAATATATTCATTCTGTTTATTGCTTGTTAAAATGGAGTCAGATTTCTCTGTATAGAATTTCCTACTAAGGAAACATGCAAGAGGATACATACCACTCCTACAAAAATTGAGAAGGCATAAACATAACCAAGCCAAGCTGGATCTCCTTGTTCCATTGACTGCAGAACATCATGAGACAGTTAGAAATGGCTACACATCACAAGAGCTATGCACCATAAAAAAATTTAACAAGTACGGTCTTTCAAGAAAGAAACTAACCTTCAGAAGACGGTTCAACAAAACAGGCCCTACAAACTGAGAAAGATCATTGCCAATCTACAAGAAGTCATAAGTAGGGGTCATAAGCTCCAAAATAGTTGTGCAGCTATAGAAGAAGAGCATTCTAAAAGTCATTCTGAGGAAACTTAATTCTGTTACAATACTTTCCAAATGAAATGAACAGAACTGAAGAAACAAGACAATGAAAAATGTTAAAACTCTAAAAAGTAAAAACTCCACCATTTTCAAGCATCAGGTGTAATAATAAAGAAGAGAATGTATGGGCAAAAGATCTTGTCTTCAGATTAAACAATTGAACAAGTTGTGCCAAAAGAACACTAATAGAAAGCTAAGCAGGAAAGATTTATTACCTTAAAGAAACCTCCCAACCAAAACCTACAAAAGAGCATATGACATCAGATAGATCAAGACCATGGAGAAGAAATCTACTCTACGACAAACTTGCCTTGGAATAATCAAGTTCAATATCCATGAGAAAGAATATAAAATAACAAAAGCAGGCAAATAATCAATCACCTTTTCCCAAGACTATTGTTCAGAACTCTTAAAAGCCATGGTTTTGGTTTCTTAGATTCTTCAACCCAACACCTCTGGAACCTGCAGAAATTAAGATGTTAGACAACTTTTAAACAATACATATACAGACCTACATATAGGATAAGCAACACAAAAAACTCATGACAAACTTTTTAATCAGTGTCTCTGTTTGATCCCATGTATCTAACTTCCAAACATCCTTTTCAGTGATTGGTCTTTTAAAGCCTTGCTGCATAAGTGGAGTCATCCATCCAAAATATATTCCTGTCCGGAGAAAAAAGAAAAGTTATAAATCAGAAGATCCCTTAAATATATATAATTAAATTTCAATTCAAAACCCCAAGTGTGGTCTCCAGGAAGAAAGCAAGTTATTCTGCTTGCTTTCCAAAGCATCAACTATAGAAGTCTAACCAGTTAAAATTTTATCTTGGCATTGGAAATTTATGAATTAAATACTCACTGGAAAAGATGTTTGCATGCCTCTCAGGGCATATTTTCTCTTCTCCAGGAAGTGCTTCATATTCACCATTATCGGCAGACTCAGATTGCAGCATGACGTAACCCGGATAAGAATCCAAGTTAGGAATATAAACCAAAAGAAGAATCCCAAATAAAACCTGCAGAACAGAAATATATATAAGCAAAACAGAAGAAGGAAAAAAAGAATATTCGAAAAGTTAGATCAGCATATAAACTGTAACACTTGTGAGAAAATAAAAAAAGGCAACCAAACCTGGCAGAAAAGTGTAGTGATGTATGTATATAGTGCAAATCTGCATAAGAAAAATACAGTTGTCAGCTATCACCCACAACATATTTAAACTAGCAAAAACATAAACTAAGTATCCTGATTATCTAGTTGACTTAAAGCAATAGCATCATATATACCCCCATATATGGTGTATCCACAATTGCGGAAGCTTATGTATTGAAATATAGATCTTCATAGTATAGGCACTAGTTGATTTTGCAGGTAAAATATCTTTCCTTTTCTCATTTTTTTTCTAATCAATCCAATTGCAAATATGCCAGTGAAAAAAAGTAATCAATCTACACATTTACTGTTAAATGACTTGGTTTTATTCCACTTAGAATCCTTTGTGATATTTATGAAAATAGACTTTACCAAAGGAAATAAATTTTACGACATAGTAAAGATATACAAGTAAAGATAACACTTCATTGCTAACTAAAAGAAACCAGAGTGAACGAATCATCAATTTAAAGAACAACATTGAATTTGAATGGCTAACCTGCTGTAGTAATCCCTCAGTGAAAGAACAAGATTGAGCATAGCAGCTTCCCCAACTAGGACATAAACCATACCAAACCGTACATACCATCGGAACTGCCGGATGTATATTTTGGTTTCCAAGCAAAGCATAACGAGCATGGAGCACCAAGCAATGGCTTCAACGATTGAAGAGACAATCTGCAAGAGAGTTTAAATCTACTTAGCATATCTAAGTTAACTTCATTGTTATACTAGTTGATGGTGCAGCATTAAGATTTCTATTCCGACACAAAACAATTCCAAATTAGATGTCTATTTTGAGATAAATAATTCCAGATAAGATGTCTGATGGCCGAAAAACTGATATCCCATTTCAGGACTCATGAGAAAGAACCATAACGTCAGTATACTTGTATGTTCAAAGATACAAATAGTAATTCAGTCTAAACTACTATGCAGCCACCATCTAATTTCATTTAGTTGAATACATATTCGAACTTTGAAATCCTGCTAATTGAAGTCTGCAGCCACCAGTTCAACATGTAGTAAGGAAGACTCGAGGGAATCACCATGGGGGGAAAAAAAAAGAAGAAGACAAATTTACCTCAAAAGGAGCAAGGCTGTGTTGTCCATCAAGGTTAAAAACTGAGACATCCGTGACCAACCTGAATACAGGTACAGCTGTACAGTAACTAGCCAAGAAGGCCAACATGTAATTGTAGTAATTTGACCTCAGGCGGTATTTTTGAGCTTTCATAGTATTCTTGGTCACCCATATTCGATAGAAGCAGAGACCAAAAAGAACCAAATGAGAAATGCAAATCACAAGAGAATCAATAGCACAAGGTGTATATGCACCAAATGCACTATCCATTTCTTTTGCCCAGACCCCATTTGTCACCGGTCGACAGTACCACTCCAACGGTTCCAAAGCCATCTTATACCACCACCCTGCAGAAGGATAACAGAAAATCAACCACTTGATTAATCTCTTTCTAGCAATGAACAGTTGAAAACTTAATCTTGGAGCTTCTACTCACACATTACACTTTCAGAAATCAGAACCAAAGCTCACACGGCAAATGAGCATATCATGCACAAGCATTAACAAACAGAGACATTGCTGCTAAAAAACATGCGGGAGAGGTCCAAGGCCCCAAGAAGCAGTCTTTAACCCACTATAATACAAATAAAAAGAACCGAAAATGGAAAGAAATTTTTATTCAAATGAGCTGATCGCAGAAGAACTCAAATACAAATAATGAGCATTGCAAGCAAATCTCAACCACAAGTTTATCAACAATATACACAAAACAAAACAAAATAAACTTGTTCGCATATTCTTATTAAAAAAGAAACGCCTTGGAATGGCAAAGTTGTCGCTTTTAAGGGAAAAAACAAACAATTACATTAAGAATTGAGAGGGAAGAAAAGGTATTACCTTTGAAGAACTTAATCAAAATTGTTCACTATAATGACCAAGTGTGACTAGGGAGTGTGGCTTGCATGGTCACACTAACGAGAACTAGACGAGTAATATATATATAGTTTTCAAGGACCTACGATATAGTCGACCTGGATTGCTCGCGTCATGGATGACGCGGGTGCTTTGTTTGAGAGGAAAAAGACACAAGAGAGTTGCATCATCAATGGCGTGGATGTTGAAAATGATTTGGGCACTCCTGTATTGGCTGATTCCACCCACAATCATTCATCTTCTCTTGCCAAGACCCCACTATTGAGATTTATGAAGATTACGACACAGCCCAATTCAATTGCCATGGTTACAAACCTTTGAGAGTCCCCACATGTTGAAGATTCTTTGACGTTTGTTCCGAGGTTAATGGGTTTTGCGCCAATACCAAGCTTTGCGCTTTTAACTAACGGTATCACTTATATCAATCGGACCCAGAAATAAGGGACTGCAAACTTCTGTGCAGAAGCTTTCACATAGACATAGCTGTAATCGAGAACGAGAAGGCCATGGAGTCAATAGCTAGTAACGATAATTAAAAGGAAAAAAAAAAGAGTAATTTTTGGTTGCTAAGCTCAAACTTTTATGAAGTTAGTATGAATTTATTTGAGTTGAGGGGAAACAAGAAAAAACTAAAGTCAACTCAAAGAGACTTCTTTAATAAAAAGAATATATTATAATGACAACGTTAGACATTGAACAAATGTTAGAATACTGAAGTGATCAAGATCTAAAATTCAAGTTCAAACAAAAAAGATCAAGATCTAAAATTTAAATTTTTTTAAAAAATAAAGAAATAGAGAAATATTGATGCATATCCATTGTAATAAGATTCCTACACTAAATTATGATGAATTTTAGGCTGTACAATTTAGCCAAGTAGGAGGATGATCCAAGGTATAATGTCCAAGCCTCCCTGTACGATACAGATTTAGCAACTTGGCAGCAATCTTGCTTCTACTTTCACTAACATCTGAACAGACCTGGAAAGCTTCTACCAAGGCTTTGAACTGCACCTCAATAAGCCTCCCCATATCCTTCTCATTTTCTAAGTCACCACTGAAATATGAAATGGCCTCAAAAAGAGAACGACGCACATCTCGCACTATGCAATCCTACATGAACAACAAACATGTATCAGTTTCATATCACATGGAAACACAAGCCACTTATTAAGAAATAATTGGCGTTGATGAATTAAGTTCTTAAGAAACCTAAGCAATGTGATTCCGTTGAAGATAATGAACATTAAATATCATATTTTGCACATTGTTTTTTGAGTAAAAATAAAACTAATGAGGTTTTCAAACCTGAGTATGATCTGTACGATACTGCTTTCTGCTTCTCATGTCCAACGTGGAGCTACTTGACAACTCTACCTGTTTGTCCTCAAAAGATCTACCATTATCAATAGAGAACTTTTCCCATTTTTTGTATTCATCGGTTAAATTGAGAATACCCAGAAAATATTGGGCAAGTTTTTCTTCCTCAATTAGAAGATGTCTAATTGCCCAGGTTATCAGTCTCGTGTCAAAAATAAGCTTCAAAGAAGGTAAAGGGTCAAAAAATTTCAACCTGTCAAAGCAAGTCTGGAGCAGATTTCAATGTCAACAAGCTCGGGAGGCAACACACCAGGTGTGTCTAACACAGATATTGGGATGGCTACCAATCTGAAAACCGCAGGTGAATTTCAATTACAAAATGCTAATGCAATTTCCTTGCAAATGCAGATAAATTGAAACATATGGAACAAATTGTTGGAGACCTATACTGTTACTGCTTTTCTGCTCCAAAACGAGTGTATAAAAAGGCTTCTCAAATAAGCAACTAACCAGTTATCTACTTTTGAGATCAGAAAACAATAATCCATAAAAGATCGATTGAAATAACATAAATTCTCCTCTACTAGTCATATGGCTCTATTTACAGGAGTACTCTGTGTCGGAAAAACCGGCGATAGAAGAATGTGGAATAACAAAGAGCAATCACATAAGAACACAAGATTTACGAAGTTCGATCAATAACCGATCTACGTTCACGAGTAAAGTACAAATAATTCTACTATTCAGAGTCAAAAAACAAGCACAACGGCTTTCAAAGACTTCCAAGCTTACTAAGACTTACAAGAATTGTTCTCAAACCATCTATTTATAGTCTACAATGAAACTCTAGCCAAAATAGACTATCCAAAACCCTAAAACACGTCTAAAACCCATCAGACATGAAGACATTGGCTTATACAATAAGACACGGACATAAGCATCAAGACACGAACAAAATAGCCAAACCGTGTAACGGGAAAAACGACTCTGAAACTACACGGTCGTGTCTCAGACCGTGTCCTACACTGATCCGCCAAGAACTCGTTATTTTCATATTCAATCCGTCCCATTTTGACTTGCTTCATCAACTATCAACATGGCTCCACAATTCTTCAAGAAAATATCACTTCAATCTCAACACTCTGAAAAAATATGTCAAATTGATTACATATTACGGAACCATTTTGCATAATTTCGAGCACACAAGAAAAGCCATTGTAAAAAGAAAAAAATTACTCACTTTCAAGCTGCTGATATCCTTTATCTCCCCTGGATGTGGACTCACTATCGCATGCCTCAATTTACCTTTCTCTATTGAAACAAATAACTCCACAACTTTAAAAGTACATTTAAAGAGAGAAATTATAAGTTAAAAGGTCTAATTACCTACTGCGCTGATCCTACCGATCTGATGCAAAGGGTTAGCAAGGGCTGATTTACCAAGAATCCAACATTAGGAATCCCAACTATTATTACTGTGATGGTAGAACCAGAATGACCAGTCTTTTTGAATTCCCTCACTTGGGTTTGAAAAATGTTGAGAAACTACACATAGTTAACCATGATAAATTTCAATAAGAAAGAAAAGAGAAGCGTTGCAGAAGTCACAAACAAATGATGAGCTCACTATCCAGTTCAATTTAGAATCAACAAAACAAAAGCATGAACGGGAATAAATGCTGAAATTCTAAACGCTACCATTGAATTTTCTTCCCACATTCAAGATGCATGTACATTGACATGAAAATTGGAAAAAACACCTTTTTCACGTCGTCCTTGTTGTGTGAATTGACTCCGTAAGAAATCAGTTTCGCTGCTCAAAATAACTGCTCCACTCCTACAAAATACTTAAAATCACCAACAAAAGAATTAAAAATTTAAAAAACACAAAAATTGAAAGGGATAAAGAACAGAGACAGGAGAAAGCAGCAACATTGAGTTGTGAACGGTTAGCAAGATCCATTTTATTCATCACTGTGATCCGCTGAGACGAAATAGGGGAGTTCCTCAGCAGGTGAAACTCTGAAGACAACAGAATCTAATCATGGATAAAACAAGGTTCACAACTGGTTGGCATTCACTTAGAGGTTCACAAACTCTAGCGTCTCGAACTTTCAGAACAAAATCAACTAGAGGGATTCGTTCTGCGATAGCGCGAGAGGCTTGCGGCCATGTGTGGATTGTTCCCTTCGCTTCGTTTGGTGCTACCGGAAGCTTTGCTTATGACATCTCCGATTTCTCTCGCTAGGGTTTTGAGGTACTTGCAGTCTCTCGTAACCGCCATTCCCGCCTTTACACTTTTGCTCTTTTCCTTTTCGCTCTCTGTTTCTCTTGTTTAACTGAAACGGTTGTTCATAATTGTGTTGGGAGAGGCATCCGCTGCGCCCGAGCTCACGGGTACAAACAACGTCGACCAATTAAGAACCGCTGAGGTGGTCGGTAGTCCTCGTTAAATTATTGAGATAGAATATTTGTCTTTGTACGATTAAATAATAGAAATTCGGAATTTAAAAGAGATAATTGTTAAAAAAGAAAAAAAAATGTTAACGTTCTAATGCTAAAAAGATCGTTCATTTCTAACAAAAATAGTTCGGGTTTAACTTTAATGTAAAAAAAATTGAATAAAAAAAATCGTTTTAAAAATAAATGAAAAGAGACAGATTATGATGAAAATATATTAAAAAATGCCTACCATTCAATAACATAAATATGAAATAGTGTCTCTTTTATTAGAGGTTTCAAGTCTGACAAAAATCCTGTAACCGGCGTTATTCATTTTTATTCGAGTACCACCTTCAAAATATATTTTAGAGAGGACCCATTTGAGGATCTCAACCTGTGTAACTCAAATGTGCTACAAAAACTACGGTGGTTTCCATGGACAGACACCTGAAAATTAACACCCTTTCAAACATATGAACAAGTTCCAGAAGCTACATTACAAAACTATGGTGGTAAATGAGGCAAGAACATATCCTACCTTCCCAGAGTCATTAACGTTGAAAGTACAGTTGTTTAGCTTGTCTGAAAGTATAGCGAACTACTGCTTCCTACATTTCTGCGCTGTCCCAGTCGATCGATCTATGTTCTATGCCGTTTGTGGATTCGTGAAGCCTGCTTCTACCTAGTCTGCTCATCACAGCAAGACCTGAAACAGATAATTAAACAACTTAGCAAGAGATGCAACGAGATTCTCAGACTGACAGCTCAATAGCATTCAGACTGATCGATCTAGCAATACCGAGAAAAACATAACGAACTGTTCGCCTCTGTGATGTTTACCTTCAATCATTTTGTAAAAAGCAGACCACCATCCCTCTCTGGACATTTGGTATTGATGTAGTGACTCGTCTATTTCTTTATCATGCCTTCCTTCCAGAACTCCTTGCAACGTAACGACAGCATCCTTTGTTTTCTTAAGGATGCAGTTCTCGTCCTCAATTTCTAAGCGCTGAAGATCATTATGCGATGAAGTGAGGCTGGCGGCAAGAGCAAACTGCACGGCAGCAGCCCACCGAGAGGAGGCCAGCCATCTCCTCTGTCCATCTAATCGTCTGTTCTCTTCTCGGCTAACCCTACCCTCACCTTCGCCACCTAGTACCAAGCTGCGCAAGTACTGCGCATTTGCCGCTCCAGTACTCTTAACCATCTTAGAGAAAGCACTTTCATCATTTGACAGCAGCTCCTCTGGTGTATCGTATTCCAGAACCTAAAGAAAGCAACGAGGTGAGTATTAAATAAACCAAATGTTACATGAAGGCAAACATGAGGGTTTCCATATGAAATGGAGGAGAAAATTTTAAATTGGAGGCATACCTGGCCAGAATCAAGCAGAAGTATCCGGTCACAATCAATGATGGTATTCAGTCGATGTGCAATGATTAGCATTGTACATGATTTGAATTCTTCTCGAATGGTTTTCTGTATTAGAGCATCAGTTCTAA
>CAODLS012002234.1:0-10025 GCA_948243855.1 Flueggea neowawraea
TTTTCACTATCGATGATTGATTGCGGCTCAATCCAACAAGGCCAATACACAAGGTTGATTGTGGCTCAACACCTCCAAGGCATCACAATGTTTTTTTCTATAGGTTCATAACAAACATCTCTCTATGTCGTTTTATACTTAGGTTCACAACAAACCTCTACAATGTTGTTTTATATAGGCTTACAACAAACCTAACTCACACTCTCAAAGTGTATACAATTGGTTTACAAACAATGAAGCTTTATGCTAGAGTTGAATATTTGAGATTTATGCTTGAATCTAAATCTCTAGCTTGAATTGATGTTTTTTTCTTGATGGAAATTGATAGGAAGTTTGGCTATACGATTTCTGATGTTGTTCTACACGTTCTTAGTCTTCTCTTGATGTATTTATAACCCTTTGAATCAATATGACCGTTAGAGAGAAGAATATAGCAGTTGGAGTCTATTTAAAGTTGTCTGCTACTATCTGTGACAATCTTACGTACATTACAACAATCTGACGTACGTTACCTGACTTTAGCTCCAGCACATGTACGTTAACATTACTTGACGTACGTTGATCATAGCAGATTCCCAGTTCACGTACTTTAATGATAACTAGCGTACGTGACTTTTATGTTTGAATCATCCAGTAGCTTCTATTTTCAATTCGGAGGATCTTACGTACATGAAACTCCATCTCACGTACTTCAGATCAATATGATGTACGTTATGTTTTACTCTAGCGTACGTCAATGAACACACACGTACGTTAAGTTATTCTAAATAAACACACACGTACGTTAACTTATTCTAACGTACATGAAACGTGCTTCAGAGGGTTCCAGTGGCTTCTGTTTGTATTCAGACCCTTTATCACGTACGTGAAACTTTTTTGACGTACGTGAGATGCTTCTGTGACTTGGTTTCACCAATCTAAGCTTTCCAATGTGTTTCTCTTCAACTCAAACATTTTGCTCTTCATGAAAATGTTTTGCTCATCATCAAAACACATAAGGAACTTATTGTTGATCACCTGTGATCCAACATCCCCGTACAGATAATGTCTCCAAATCTTGAGAGCAAACACTATTGTCGCTAACTCCAAGTCATGCGTCGGATAGTTTTGTTCGTGCCTCTTAAGTTGTCTCGATGCATAGGCAATTACCTTACCATATTGCATCAATACACAACATAGGCCAACTATCGATGCATCGTAATACACCGCAAAACCTACAAATCCTGATGGTAACACCAACACCGGTGCACTCGTCAAACACCTATGCAGTTTCTGAAAACTGTCTTCACACCAATTAGACCATACAAATTTAACTCCCTTTTGAGTTAACCGAGTCAGAGGAGCAGCTATCCTCGAGAAGTCTTGGATAAATCTCATGTAATACCCGGCAAATCCAAGAAAACTCTGAATCTCCAGCGGTCTTAGGCCTCTCCCACTAGAGTACTGCCTCCACTTTCTTTGAGTCTACCATGATACCCTCTATCGACACCATGTTTCTGAGAAATGCCACCTGTTCGAGCCAAAACTCACACTTCAAAAACTTAGCATAAAGCTGATGTTTAGGCAAAGTTTGCAGCACCGACCTCAGATGGTCCTCGTGCTCCTCCCTACTCCTCAAATATATCAGAATGTCATTGATGAAGACAATCACAAATCGATCCAAATATGGTCTAAGCACACTGTTCATCAAATTCATGAATGACGCTGGTGTGTTGGTCAAACCAAACGACAACACCAAAAATTCATAGTGACCATATCTAGTTCGAAATGTGGTTTTAGGGATGTCCTCGCCTTTAATCCTCAACTGGTGATATCCCGACCTCAAATCGATCTTGAAAAACCATTGTGCACCATACAACTGGTCAAACAGTTCGTCTATCTTCGGAAGTGGATATCGGTTCTTTACTATTACCTTGTTCAACTGACGATAGTATATACACATCTTGAGACTACCATCCTTCTTCTTCACAAACAAAACCGGAGCACCCCAAGGAGAAGTACTCTGCCGAATAAACCCTTTATCGAGCAACTCCCTCAATTGAATCTCCATCTCCTTTAATTCCACAAGAGCCATCCTATATGGTGGAATCGATATCGGATCAACACTAGGCTGCATCTCTATAGAAAATTTGATCTCCCACTCAGGAGGAAGTCCTGGTAACTCCTTGGAAAACACATAAGAGAACTCTCACATCATGGTACGTCCTCTGTGCTCAACTCTGATCCCACGGACACGGTCAAGACGAAAGATAAATATGCATTGCAACCTCGGCGTATCATCCTCTTCGCTCTAGCACCGGACAAATAATTCTGTAATACAATGTCCACTCACCGTGATAACAGAACTCGGCCTGACCAGGTGGTCTAAAACGCACCCTTTTGGCAAAGAAATCCAAAGTAGAATGCCACTTTGAAAGCCAATCCATGCCGATATTACCATCAAACTCCCTCACATCCAACAAGATGAGATCAGCCACCAATTCGTGCCCATCAAATCAGATCACACAGTTCTAAACCCCAAAAATTCTCATCATCTTGCCACTTAGAGGGGATGAAACCTCTAACCACCTATCCAGCTGATGTAAAACTATCTCAGCCGGCTCAGCGAAAGGTGGGGTAATGAATGAATGTGATGCTCCAGCATCAAATAAGACATATGCAGGAGTCTCGAAAATAGAAAGCGTATTAGTCACTGCAGCATTAGATGCATGTGCCTCCTATCGTGTCAGATGGCACACTCATGCCTGACCTCCTATGGCAGTACTGCTTTGACCAGTCTGGCCCCGACCACCAGTTTGGCCCATCTGGCTACGACTCCCAGCTCCTGTCATGCCTCTACCACTACCTCTGCCAGCTCCAACAATAGTGGTACCAACACCTCCAACTACTAACTGCCCAACCTATGATCCTGCCCCAAGCTTAAGTGGACATTCAACAACATTATGCCCCGATTGATGGCAATGAAAGCATATTCATGTCACCCTATTGCACATGTCGAGATGTCTCCTCCCACAAACAGTACAGGGTGGTAAGTAACTCTGCGAACCATATCGTCCACTCTGGCCACCAGCACGCCCAAACGGTTATGCCACACTGACATTAGGAGTACTTTGACTCTGCCTCTATCCCCCATATACATTTCGACCTCCACCCTGACTGTGGCCCTGCTGGCCTCCAAACATACCCTCAGTCTTCGCCCTCTTGGGCTCCCTCGGTGTCTCTTCTCTATATACTCAATTACCCTAGCAGACTCAGCCATCTACCTCACTATGGTCAATCCTTGGCTTGCCACCATCTTGCCAAACCGTGGATGCAAACCACTCTGAAACCTCCTCGCTAGAGCCTCTTCATTATGGAAATCCTCTCTGAGCTCCCTAAATCTCTGATCATACTCTGTAACTGACATGACAGAAGCCTGATAAAAATTACTGAACTCATTCGCCTTCCTGTCCCTTATGCTCCTAGGAAGGACGATAACAGTGAGCTTGTTCTTATACTCAGCCTAAGAGACAACCCCTCGTGTCTCAAACTCTGACCACCAGGACTTGGCACGGTCATCCAAGAGAAAAGTAGCCAGTCGAACACTGTCAGTATAATCAATGATCCTCTTGGCTCAGAAGCAACGCTCCACTGCAGTGAAGAAATGGAGAGGGGCATCTCCTACTCCTCTTGAAAATCTTGGAGGATTGAGTTTCAGGAACTCATTCAAGCTGGCACAGCACCGGCCTATGGTACTGTTGGAACAACTGCAGGAGCAGCAGCTGGGACAACCTCAAGCTGAGGCGGCAGAACAGGAGCTGTCGTAGGCTGAGGTACCGGCTGACCTCCAGCCATCTGTCCAGATAAAAGCCTCTGAATACTTTCAAGGGCTGTAGCAAAGCGCTCCATTGCATTGGGATGAGCCGCAGGCTGTGGCTGCGCCTGAGGCTGTGGTGCAAAAACAGCGATCTTCGGCAAACTATGCGGGGTAGGTTGACCCACTACAGAATGACTGGCGACTTCAATGGAAGCGGGCCTACCAGTAGCTCGTCTCTCGTGACGTCAAGCCATAACTATACATATCAAACAACAAACCGCATATGCAAATTTCAGAATGCAATGGTTTGCCACAATACCAAATCAGATGTCAAAGAATATACGAAGACAATTCAGACTGACTCGATCAAATGTACCTATGGTCCACACCGACCCCAAACTTACAAAAACCTAGGCTCTGATACCACCTTTGGTATCAGAGTACACAAATACACAAGTCTTACGAAACCTATGGCTCTAATACCACCTTTGTCACGACCCAAAGTCGGGACATGACTGCCATACGGGGTGGACCGTCTGTGGGAGCCCAGTCCATCCCGCGCAAGCCTCAGAGTTACAGATCACTACACATTCATTTATTATTAATCAATTTTATTAAGAAAATATAAAACCATTTAATAAAAATATATACCATATATATATACAATAAAATGTCGTACAATAGTATAAATCGTAATAGATGAAATATAGATAAATAAGTATCTCAAAATACAAAACATGTAAACCCGATAACCGACAGCATATCAGCATGGAGATCTAAGCAAAGAAGGAGAGCCCAGACAAAAAGGGCGCCACTCACCACTGCAGACGTCTATTTATAGGTGCTCTCCCAAAACTAGTCACTGTAAATTCCAAGGTAGCTGATGTGAGAAAGTTGCGAAATGTTGAAATTACTGTCAACCTGTACTACGTGCGTACCACCGGTACTGCGTGCGTAGTCCATGAGTTTATCAGAGTTCTATGTGCAGTGTTTTTCCTACTACGTGCATTGGATATATTCCAGTAGCCACTACTTGACATCAGGTAGCAACTACATGCATAGGCCAATCTTCTGTGTGCGCAGATCTTTAGTTCTATGTGCACTACATAATGCACTACGTGCGTAGACGTTGCTCTAAGATCACACCTTTGATTTTTTATGTGACTCTGTCAAAGAATAATCAAATTTCAAATTTCACGAAGCATCTTGATTTTGTCTAGTAGTAAAGCTCATCATCATCTACATGCTTAGCATGCCTTGCTATATGCGTAGATCTCCATATTCTCCTGACATCATCTAAATCTTTATCAGTGAATATTACCATTTGAAAATCTAACACACTGTGACAGAATTTGGCTTCATCTAAGACAATTGTCATATTTTTCTATGTGCGTCGAGAACTATTATGCGTTCGTAGCATAATCTCTTCAAAGATGTCCTTTTTGCTCTTCTACGCGCATATCACTAATGTAGAAAGTCACCAGGCTTGTCTCGTGAGCCTTTTTCAAATTTCCTTATGAACATGTCTATGTGCATAGACCAACTTTCAATGTGTGTAGTATAATGTAGCCTTCAAACTAGTAGATGTTTATTCTTTACTACGTGCATTGGTCTTTTTACAACGCACACAACATAAGTTTGGACCATTTTGTCCACATATATAATGTGTCTGTGTGCATTGCACTGCCTTTTACGCACATAACACCTGTTCCACATGCATTGTGTGTTCTTCTATGCTCATAGCATCAATTCTGGAAATCTCAGAATGCATCTTATATGATCAACGTGCATAGGTCTTGATTCAAAGCACTTATATCATCCTTCAACGTGTTTAGAGGGCTATAGAATGTGCATAGCTTAACTATTTCATTTTTTTTGTTAAATTACCAAAATTTCAAGAGTTTATATGTTAACCAAAATTAGTTCAATAGGTTGACCATTAAATGGATTTTGGCCTACCCATTCTTTGTTAGGTTTGGAAATAAACTCTTAATTGGCTTGCAAGAGCTAAACTCTATTAATATAAAAGACTAACTAAACACTCTAGCACAAAAGTGACAGTAGTTTCGCCAAAAAAAATGTGAAACTTTCCCTCCCCTCTCTCGTTGTCACCAACCTTTAAAGTGGATGGAAGAGAGATTCTTCCTTATTCGATAGATTATCCTACTAAAAATTATTTCGAATGGTTCTTGGATTGCAAATATAACTCAAATTCTCATTGTGTCTAAAATTGTGATTTATAGTAACTAGCATCAACAATTCATCTAGCATTAACAATTCGTTTCATAAAACATCCAACCAATTCATTTCCACAACGTATTTTGACATAGACTTACTCTTTTAATCATTCATTAATTAGTTTATGCTTATTCTATATTGATATCTCCACACAATCCTTTAAAAATTCATAGCAAAATTGTAAAATATTAATTATAGCTACTAAAAAATCAACAATACATTTTGAGGCAAGCACATGGTTTGAAAATGATTAAACAAATTTTAGGAATAAAGAAATTAATCAATCTATATTAGTTTCGAATATAAATTGTACAAACAGTTAATTGATTATGTACATCAATAATTTCTGTTTGAATGAAGCAATTTTGGACACAAAATTTATACAATACTTGTAACACTAAAATGCTATTTAGAGCTTAATTGAATTCGTAAGAAAATATATGAGTTACATTTTTTCCCAATAGTTTTAAGGTGTTATATCAACCAACTTTTTTTAAAAAAAATCTTATTCTTTTTTTTTCTAATATATATTTTACAAGTGCAAAATATTTTTGTCATTTTTTAATTAAAATATTATTTTAACTCTGTATTTGCTATAATTGTTTAAAATTTTAATAAAAAAATATGTATCACATATAACACGTGTAAAACAGCTAGTAATAATAATAGACTAAACAAATCAATCATGATAACTTAGTGTCAATAACAAAACAAATTAAAACTAAATGTACACTCCTATATAACCGACTAACTACACTGTTGGACCACATCATTCCTTACATAAACATATTTCCACACAAACACGGAATATATTTCAGTTCAACCATTTCATATGACATCGCAATCTCAATCAATAGCATGAATCAATAAAAGGTATAGGAGTTGCGTAAATGTCAAGATTATTGTAAAAGCTTCAACTACTTTCAGTCTCCAACTCCTGTGCCCTCCTATGTGTATTTCCTTGCACGCAAACCTGCCAGCAATTAAATTAAATTCATCGTCAACTTCACTATTTAAGTAATATGCAAATTTAATGGAACAATTTATGGGTTGTACATACACGTGATAGCGACGTGTATTTCATACATGATAATGACTAGTATTTCTTACGTTTATTCTATTTTTATTCTTTCTAGTAGTCTCGACCAAAGATATTTGATGCATATATTTATGCCAAGTAATATTTATTTTATACAATTTATTAAGAGTAATTGATTTTCTTAATTTTTGTGTAATTAGACTAGCACAGAAAATCTATGACTGAAATAATCGACACTTTTTTAATATCAGTGTATCGACAAGCCTCAATGATTTTTTTTATCAACTTAAGGCGTACAATTAACCCAAAACCCTCTAAATCCCCCAAACGCAAAGTATTTCGAATCTGATACGTCTAGGTACCGGGTGTAGGAGCTTCTCCACTGAGCATATCCCAAGGGCCACAAGCCTCAATGAATATATATATATATAATTAATCTAAATAATGTTAAATTATGAAATACTAAGAAAAAATATTATGTAATCTGCGACAATTATAGTTTTGAAAATGTAAAAAAAATTATATAATAAGCTAAGAAGAGGCTTCCATCGAGCAAGAGAGCTCATACGAGTGCACTAAAATTAATACACCAATTACTCTTATGTTTGCGCCAAAAAAAAAAGGCTAAAAAGAAAAACATGTACGCGATAAAGTAAATATTATGAAGTGAAATGAAATGAAGCATAATACCCAAAAGCAAGGGCAGTGATGACCCAAGCTACAAGCGCGGTCGCAACAACCGCAGAAAGATACTCAGCCTTCCAAGCTCTCACGTGGTTGCCAGCTACCACTTTGGCTCCTATGCCAACAACAGCTGCTAAGATTGCAAAAGTAAGCAAAAGAACTGTTGCTCCATTTCCTCCCAAGCCTGCCAAACTCAAAAAATTATAAATTGATTTCAACCATCAAGCTCATTATACTAACTCAAAACTTTTCTTCTGAGCTTCTCTTTTTCTTTTAAAAAAATAATTTAACTTGATTGCTTCACAAGATTTCAAATTGCGTTGGAGTTACCCTAGTGCGACCAGTTACAACGCATTGGGTACTTTTCGTCTAAGCTCTTTGTATAGTGAAACAATTAGATCGTGAATTACTAACAAATAAAAAGCCGCATGAGGAATATATTATTACTGACATAAATAAAATTCAATGATTTGTAAACTAAAAATTAATTGACAACAAGAAGGTTTATAAATAAAGAGAGAGATCGCTTACGGTAGGTTTGGCCTTCAATGTATTTATCGAGACACCAACTAGCAAAACCCAAGAGAACAACATACAGAGCAAAATTTAGCGAGAGCAACGGTGCTGCTGCGCTCCTCCCAACTTTGGCCATTCTTTTTAGTTTCTATTTCTTTCTTTTACTTTCAATATCAATTTCAGAACCATAGCTTTTCTTATATATTAAGACACATAAAGCAGCATTAATTTTTTAAGGATGCGTGTAAGTGCAAGACAAGAAAGATTTGGTATCTAGGGTAATCATTGAAGGATTTACTTGCGTAAGTTTGGACACTTGTCCAAATATTATATTATGGGCTTCTCTTAATTGATTATCTGATCTGTCTTTTCTTTATGGTCTGAAAAGTTCATTTCCAGAGAGGTTGATGTTTATCCATTACTTCAGTATAATCGAGTGTTTGTCATCTTTGTTGGGTCCTTAGAGGATGTGCGTTGTAATTAATTTACCAATTACTAATTGACGGCTCAAAACTAGAACTGGCAGTCCAAGTAAGTAGCTTTACCAAAACCGTGAGATTAGACTGTTTGTAACTTAATATTTTTGAAGTTGTTTTTTGAAATATTTATTTAATATTTTTATTATTATTTTATTAAATTTATAATTTATAATTTTTTAATTTTTTTATTCGTAATTGAAGAGCTATTTTAAGAGTTTCACATAATACTTATTCAATTTTTTTATTAAATATAATTTAATTTTAACTTTTATTTACTATTTTATTTAATATTTTCAACTTCAAATTTATTAAAATAAAAAAGTTCATTCAAATAAAAATAATTCATTAAAATAAAATATTAGATTAAAATTAAAAATACATTAAAATTAAAAATATATTAAAATAAAGTTCATAATTTTTTAAAATAAAATAATAATATATGAAAATAAAATTTGGTATTATTTTTCACGATTGTTTCATAGATGCTCTACCAAATTCGCTCGGAGACAATAATTTTTCATCAGGATCGTTCCAAATAGATTGCTTGAAATTATCTCGAATTTTTCAGTACTCCTTGTCATTAGAAGAAGATAAAATATTTGTAAGTACAAATTTTCTATTGTTTTGTTTTTGTTGTTTGAAAAATAATCGAAAAAATCATTAGGATCTATTGAAAAAAACATTTGGAGAGAAATTTTAAGAGTTGAAAGAGTTTGGAGGAGAAAAATTGATGTTTGAAGTGAATAAATGATAGAAAAAAATATGTTTATGGGTATTTATAGAAAAATTGGTAAAATTACCCGTTAGCGACTAAAAGGATAATTTTTTTGCCCTCAACGGTACTCCAACGATAATATTGCCGTTGGAGTAAATCTGACCGTTTAATCAATCACTATGTCTCTTTCTTAGTGACAGCAATGGGTTGGGGTTAAATAAATAAAAATGTCAAACACGAGGCTCACATAACTAGTCCGTCCTCCTATATAAGAAAGAGTTAGTAGATCGAAACTCAAAAACTAAGAACGTTAACCTTATTCTTAGTCCGGTTATAGACAATCTTAGTAGTTGATTTAAAATGGTATACTTCTATACGATAAAGATGACCCATAAGTTTCTTCTCTTTTTTTTAATAGTTATTACAAGGATGGTCCCTAACACGTGTTGATTAGTATCTGATACTGTTGTCTTAAATTGTTTGCTTTTCGTGTGGAGCAATCTATGTATGAGGGGAATGGGAATCGTAAACTTTGTTTTACGGTTGCACTAAGGGACA
>CAODLS012002381.1:0-12578 GCA_948243855.1 Flueggea neowawraea
ATTTATTTTAATTATTAGATCATTTGGTATTTGATTATGGGTCATTGTGGATAAAGAAATTTCTAAATGTTGAAAAAAGTGGTCCGCCTATGACGGGTGAACCAAAACGGTTGATCAAGATATGAACCGAGATCATAGATCGAGACCAATTGACAAGACTGATTAAGTTGGGCTCGAGTTGGGTCCATAAGACCCATGAGCCTATAAGACCCATAAGCCCATGAAGGGCTATTATAAATAGAGAAGAGGAGAAGAAGAAAAAATGATAGGGAAGAAAGTTGGAGGAAAAAAAAAGGTGGGAGAAGAGAAAATTTTCTCTCTCGCTCTCTCTCTTTCACCAAGAAGAAGAAGAAGAAGAAGAAGCTGTTCTTCTTCGTCCCCACCGAATCATGCACTGATCAGCGTGGTATCTAGATTGCGTAAGACCCGAGCACTCCCGTGGTCTTCACATCCGTGGTTTGCTTGCGAGACCAACATTGGATCCGATCAAGTTCCGCTGCTGGTTACTCCTGTCTTTCGCTGGAATCAAGGTTGGTAGCTCGAACTCACCTTTTATACTGTTTATTAGTTAAACCAGTACCTGATTCCTTCACTTTGATTGTTCTATATCTAATAACTAATTCACAATATGCTCATGTTATTTAGGATCAATTTACGAATTTATTCCTGCCATCTACTATGGATTTATTAATTAATCTATATATGGCAAAAGAAATGATTTTAGTAGTCCAAATTGTTAATTATTAGACCCATCATCATTAATTAGTTGTAAGCTAGATTCGCTCCGAGAAATTACATGGTCACAACAGAACTTAGAACCGGCAACACTTAGAAACATTACATAATGAGATTACATAATTGATCAAAAGTATACAACTTGCATCGTTTTTTATTACCTCTCTGGTCTATAGATTTTCTTCCTCTGTTACAAACTCGTTCCTGACACAAAAGACCTCTGAACTAAAATTAAACTGACACAAAAAACCTCTGAACTAAAATTAAAAATCACACATTTAAGAGACATGAACAACCTTAACATCATCCAAGATAGGACCACACATATGACCATAATCATGCAACTTAGTATGGTAGTTCAGACTGTAAAAATTAATTCTTGTCCGAGCTGAAATTGCCTGAAACTTAAGACTAGCATTCTTGAACCAACCCTTCCCTTGAGACACAAACGAAACTTTCAGGGTTTGTTTACCGGCAAATGCCTCCACCATCATGTTTCTGAGGCACGCTTTTTTCGCGTCTCTGATTTTGAATGATAGAATGTAGAATTTCTTAGGAACTGTTCTGATGATTTGCGCGATCGCGCTTTCCCTTCCGGCTACCAATTCGATCGTTGCATGGCCGGACGAAACCGATAAGTGCTTATTGTCGATGTATTTGACCAGTTTCAGGGATTCAATGATCCAACCAAGAAGAGGTGAAATGGTGCCTTTTTGCTTTGGAGGGATGATGACCCCTGTTGAGAAATTCTTGAACACATGAGGACCTGTTTCAAATCCTCCATTTTTCACTAGGTTTCCTGCATAAATTGGGAAAATTATGATTATTTCAACAATAAATATTTGACATATCAGTCAATATTTAGCCATTGCAGTTTAGAAAAATATGCAACATATTTGTTTTTGATATATTATACCCTTATATCATAAGCCCAAAACTATTAAATTTATCATAACTCAGATTTGTCATTTCTCCAGTTCATTATGGTGTGGACACATTTGTTTTACTTAGATTGAGCAAATTTTGGTAAACTTAGTGAATTGCACCAACGAAAAAAATTGCCCGTTGATAATACGTTGAAATTTTGAGCAAAATCCATGGTTGTTCTTGAGGTTTGGTGTATTTTATTTTTTGGTCCACAAGTTTGGAAATTAGCAGCTTCGGTTCCTCGCTTCTTACGTCGTTAGTCAAATATAATGGTAAACTGATGTACCACATGTGTATCTTTGTGTCATTAAATTCTTAAAATTAGTAGGTCCATGTATCATGCCAAATTTCAGTTATATTTAACTAACGAAATTAAAAGTGAAAGTTTAGAGCAGTTAATTTCTAAACTTATGCACTGAAAGAGAGCATACACCAAACATCCGGGACCAATGTATATTTCACCCTAAAAATTTTCACTTAAAACAAATACACCATAAAAGACACGTAACTCTTTTTTTTTCTTTTTTACTATATAACCTATTAATCTATAATTTACATATGACATATTCCACAAATTTACTAAAACGATACACTATAAATAGAATATTGCATATTCAATACAATTTATAGTCGATAGCTCTTAATATGATAATCTATCAATATGCAATCTCCCACAAACAATATCTTATATTCTCTGCATACAATCTAACATCCTCTATTATAGGGGAAAAAAAGAAATTAAGCAAGAACTTACCTCTAGTATACTTGAGAGGAAGCATCTCCTTGATAGCTATATGATCCAAAAGAGGACCACAAGTGGGATCCTCCTGAATCCCAGGATTGTGAAATGTGATCTTAACAACTCTAGAAGTTGCATTGAAGGCAACAGAGTAAGTGTCACCACCATCACTGCTATACAACGTCTGGACAGGCAATTCAATGGTGGGCTGACCAGCGACGCGAACCTGTATAACCAAGGCCATTATTCTCCACAAGAACCCAACTGAACCAGGTATAGACTTCCCCTAAATGCACCTCCCACATATATATAACCCAAAAAACCCAAAACCATATAGTTTTTTCTTTTTCTTTTTTGGGTCTAAAAATTTTAAATTCCACGGTTTTGTATATTCATACGTGCATTCAACGAAACCTGTAAACAAGGAGAGAAAACATGCATCAAAGTGTAGATAGTAAAGAGCCGTCGTTATTGTACCACTAAATCAGCCATGAGATGTGTCGCTTGTCCCTTTTTTTTCCTTAGTCCAGACTCTCAAGTCCCAAATTTCTATATGCATTGCACTTGTTTAATTCAAGAAGTTTCTTTCAAATAAAATGGAGCAAGTTGCTCTTTTTTCTTTTTATATAATATAGACTTTCGACAATTAAAAGTTGTGGTTGCCCATATAACATCTGTATGAAAAGTATTGGTAGCAAAATATCTGATTTTTTATATAATGGAGCAAGTTGCAAGTAGGGCCTATTTTTTCTATAATTTGAGGTATCTATTTCGAGTTCTATGTATGAAAAACTTAATAAGGAGGGTGTTGTTGCCCATATAAATTATCCCCGACTCAAATACTAATTAATCAGTTATATACTAAAATTATCTAGATATCAAAGGTTTAACCAAACAAATATTATAGAGGCTTCCATATGTTAAGTCACTATATAAAGTTTGAGTTTTTCTTTTGTTTATGGAAGTTCTACAATATTTTGTGATTATTAGAATTTTTATAACATCTGTAAATCACAAAATAATACTGAAATTGTTAAATACTCTTTCTTTCCCATAAAAATAGGTTAAAAAAAAATTCTACGTCTCAAATTATAGAATTTTTTCTTGTAAGACTAATAATTATGTAGAATTTTATTATAATATTTCTATTTAAATGTATAATAAATTTTGTAACTGATTATCATTGAGTAGTGGTAAAATTATTTTAAATTTTTTTATAAAATTGATATTACTAACTAAATTTCTTAATTCTTGTATAAAATTACGTATAATTCTTTATTTTATAGGACTGAGGGAGTATATTATTTATATGAGTAGGTTAATCAGTATTTGGTGGCAATTAAGGTTGCACAAAATGTTTTTACCACCAAAACTAAAGAATATTTTTATAATAAACGGCTTTTTTTCCCTTTCTGCCTTATAAAATTTGGTTGGACCGCATAGGTAACATACATTCTGACCTCTTTTTTTGGTTACCGTAATTTGCTCTGTTCTTGGACCTTATCCTGTATACATCTAATATAAATAGACCCTTGATTACCGCAATTTGCTCTCGTGGCTTAATTCTATATACATTAATAAAAATGATACTGAAGTTAGAACTTTTTTCACTAAATTGAGTGGAAAATTATAAAAATAAATTCTAAACAAAAAAGTTTGATAGGTTTTATACAAAAAGTAAATATGGATTTTTTTTAAAAAAAGAATATATTTAAGAATATAAAATCTCAACTTTATAAAAACCTCATTTATTGTATTGGTAGATGTCATCGTGGTTAGTAAAGTAATAAGCTTTCTTTAAAGTAAAAGTAATAACTAATAAGCTTTAATTTGAAACTAAAGAGGAAGCTGATTCCGCGATTGACTGGAAAAAGAAAAAAAATAGTACAGGCTTCGTACATCATTGACTTGAAGTCGCAGTAATGATGGCGCATGTGTACTCACTGATCGCTGCTACCCACATGGAATTGAAGTCAACAAGTTGTTGATGCTTCAAAGGTATTAGCATCAATTAAATTAATGACCTCTTCATGCAATGCTTCCCTATAGGTCATTAGCTATTTAGAATTCCTCTTTCATGGCTACCAAAGATGTCTAGTCGGATGTTGTTACTGTTGCCTCAGTATAACAACACTCTAGTTGACATGAGATTCGGTTTCGAGACTTTTTTGAATAGTTCTCTTTGATCAAATCTATAGAACATAGAAAATTTGAGGGCTCATCTCTCGAGAATATTTTGATGCCCAAGTACTTTGACAAAGTTTTGGTATCCTTTTAGCATCAGTCGAACATATTTTGAATAATGTATGAGAATATTATCTATAAAGTGAGATAAGGTGAGATGATATGTCTGTTTAAATTTAAACGTAACATCAAATTACACCAATTAGATATAGTTATTTTTGAAATGAATTGGAAAAAATCGTACTAAAATCATCGAACCCAGACCGATAAAAAATCAGAGACGAAACCTTGGCTATTGTTCTAGTTTATGTTCAAGGTTTTAAAAACCATTGAATCACAGATTAATTAATAATTTTAAACTACTGATTCAACCGATGGTGGAACCTGCAACTCATGAAGAGTCAACCCAAAATTCTTTTTCTAAAATATTCTTTTAAAACCTAACTGTACTTTCTCTTTGTTTTTGAGAGCACACATACAATATACAAACAAGCAATATATGCATAAGGAATCAACCAAGGATTGAGACCTTACCTCTAATCAGTAGGGACAATGGTGAATAGTGGAGATAATAGGATGTTGCAGGCCTTTTTAGCTGAACGACGATCACCACGAACCAGAACAACTGATTATTGCACCGTCTAAATGTTTTCTGGGACCAGATTAGGGAAGAGAGAAGAGCTGTGTTTTTCTGCTATTCTTTTCTGTGCAGAACATGAAAAGTGAGTTAAGTGGGAGAGGGAGAGAGACGTGAAAGATGATGGAAAGAAAAATGTGATTTTCTCTGCCTCTTTCTCTCTCTTATCTACAATTCAAATATCAGACAAGAAAACTATATACTGCTTGGGCTTCTCCACTACTTGGGCTCACTTAACCCAATTAGAGAGCCCACAATCAATTTCTAATATTAGTTAGGCTTGTCAGTTATTTCGATAACTGATAAACCCAGGTTCCACTCATTATCATCATGGACAGACCCGATTTTCCAACATCTCCTACTCGCATATGGCAGTATGATATATCATCATGCAACATAATTAGCACTCTTATAACCATGCTCGATCCACTTGTCATACAGGTAAATAGACCGCACAACCAACATACACCAAGAGTACGAACATTATACACCTATTAGGGTCATACAGTGATCTTGACTAGCAAATCCTATTGTTGTTGTCTCTTCAATACAAGCTTCAACCTGTAAATAAAATTTGTGTATGCATTTCCCTAGAACTTTCCACTCACAACTCTAATCTTAAGGAAGCTTTACTATGCAAACATTGAGACTGGTGCGAATACATCATAAAAATGATTTTTCCCTCTTACACTACACAATCCACGTTAGCCAAGTTTATTTGCTTAGTGTATCATGTTTGGTCAAATCAACCATGACCATTATCAATACACTAACATAGCCTAACTTAACTAAGTGTTTTGAATGTGTTAAGGGTCTTAATGGCTGAGCTACAAAGAACCATATGTTTATGGCAATGTCTCACACTAGGAAAAGCAAGTTTAGTTTTTGTAGTCTTTTCCATCCCTAAGGTCATGTATAGCCCACATGGTATGATCATGTGTTGTCATGTTATATCCTTCTCTTTGAGGAGCGCATGTTTACAAAATATATAAACAAAATGCAGAAGCTTTGGTTAAAATGCATTTCACCATTTTAACCTTAATCCATCACTTAACAAGATTACTTATTGCTTTAAAAAAGAATGTTAACAAACTTTCACTTTTAGCATATGATAATTTGTAGATCATCATAGGAGTTTATCCTATGGCGTATGTTACTTTTCATACAATTTTTCTTGCTCTTTTACAATGTACTCACAATTGTAAAGTGTAAGAAGACTTCTTAATTATGAACACGCTCTTGACTTCACATTCAAAGTCAGTCTCACCTTAGTCATTGCCTCACATATTACAAGACTAAGAAAAACACCCATGTGAGTGGGTTACGTCTATATGCACTAGGCTCTTTTATTGACGAATGTGCACTTACAACATTCTTATATGTGTATTGCGAACAACGGATTCTCAAAATAAATGTGATTTTATTAATAGATTCAAAATCATAAGAAGGGAATACAGAGTATTGTTTGATATCCTACGCAGGCCTGAAAAGACAACATGTCTAATGAAATATTCCCTACTTAAGGGCTTAGTAAATGGATCTGCAATCATTTATCGCGTAGAGATATACTCTAAATTTATCTCCCCTCGTGTAACTAGATCTCTAACAAAATGGTGCTTGATCTCGATGTGCTTAGTTCTTCCATGGCACTTTGGATCCTTGGAGTAAACAATCAACGCTTGACTATCGCTGTAAATAGTTAGAGAATCTTGTGAAGTGGTAAAACCTAAATGGTTAAGAAATCTCTTCAACCAAATAGCTTCTTGCACTACGACAAACATAGCTATGTACTCAGATTCCATATTTGACAATGCTACGCTCGTCTATTTCTTGCTTCTCTATGACATAGTTGCATTATTAAGCAAGAATGCATATCCAAATGTGGATTTCCTTTCATCCACATCTCAACCCAAGTCTGCATCTGTGTATCCTTTTAAATGCATATCCTTTCATTGATAACATAATGCATAATCAGTATTACCCTTCAAGTATCGTAGAACTTGTTTTACTACTTGCCAGTGAGATTTTCCAGGGTTTGATTGGAATCTGCTTAGCAGGCCAACAACAAAGTAGATATCAAGTCTAGTATACATCATCGTGTACATTAGACAACCAATGACATTGGCATATGGAACTTTCTTCATTTATTCCTTGTCTTTTGCCATTTGTCGGCATTTTGCATAGCTATGTGGTCTTTAGCTATTGGGGTTGCCACAGGATTGCAGTTTTGCATGTTAAATCGCTCCAAGACTTTGTTGATGTACACCTTTTGTGAAAGAGATATCGATCGCTTAGATAAATCTCTTAAGATTTTAAATCCAATGATATATTATGTATTTCTCATGTCTTTCATTTCAAATCTGGTTACTAACCAGTCTTTGACACTCTTGATATAGGTCAAATCATTTTCAACAACAAGAATGTCTTCCACGTATAACGTTAGAATGACAAACTTGTCTCTTGAGCGTTTAAGGTATACGCAATGGTCTTTGTCGGTCATTTTGAAACCAAATGAGGTGATCGCTTCATGGAAGCGAATGTACCATTACCTTGAAGATTGGTTGAGACCATAAATAGATCTTTTCAGCTTGCAGACTTTACGCTCACTGCCTAGGACTACGAAACCTTCAGGTTGTATCATATATATTTCTTCATCCAGTTCCCTTTTGAGTGATACAATCTTTACATCCATTTGATGTAACTCGAGGTCCATTGCAGCAACCAACGTTAAGATCAACCTTATTGAGACAAATCTCACAACTGGTGAGAATGTCTCGTCATAGTCGATTCCTTTCCTGTTGTGTAAATCCTTTCTCAATTAAGTGACTTTTTGGCTTGATGGATTTGCCATTAACACCACATTTGATCGTATGTATCCATTTATTCCCAATGGCTTTCCGACCTTCAAAGAGCTCAACCAATTCTCACACTTGGTTTAAACTTATAGATGCCATTTCTTCTTCCATTAACTTAATCCATGCTTCCTTACTTAGGGATTCAAGAACCTTTCGCATGTTTACGGGTGCTTCCTCATCTAGTGGAATTGTTGTTAATAAAGCTTCACTCGATTATTTTATTGAAAAATGTCGTCGTGGAACTTTGCTTCTCGTCGACTTATGTGACGGTCCCACCTCTTAATAAATGAATAACATATATTCGTCAAGATTTGGTATACTCCTACTGGAAAAAAGATTCTCACTCCTAATTAAATTAGGATTTGTGCTCCCACTTGAGTTAGGATTATGAATAAGTTGTTGTTAGTCATGTGTCTACCCAAAAGGAGATTGGTAAGTTGGCTTCAATGAGTGTCCTATTTCTCCTCTCTGCTACACTGTTTTGTTGTGGGGTCCTAGGGATTGATAGTTGGTATTCAATTTCCCTTTCATCACATAATACCTTGAATTCCTTATAGATGTATTCCTAATTGCAATCGGTTCTTAAGGCCTTGATTTTCTTAACTAACTGATTTTCAACTAGACTCATAAATCTTTTGAAGGAACTAAGTACTTCATACTTATGGAAAATCAAATAGATATGACCATAAAATATATAATCATCTATAAATGTGGTGAAGTAATACACTCCATGATATGCTCTTAAGTTCATTGGTCCACAAACGTCATAATGGATAAGTTGCAATGGATATTTAGCTCGTGTTGCTTTGTCAAATGATTTTCACACTAGTTTTTCCTTAAATCAATTTTTGTATGTTGGTAACTTGACTTTTCATAAATTACCTAATAGCCCAGCTTTGGCTAGACGGCCCATGCGGTCTTGGCCAATATGACTGAGCCTTGCATGTCGTAGATTAACATCGTTTGTACAATTCAATGAAGAAGTAACATAAGAAAAACTAGCATTATTGTTATTAACATACTCCAAATCGATAACAATAAAACAATCTATGGCAAAACCAAAGCCATAATAAGTACCACTCAAAAATAAATCTACTTTATCATTCTCAAAGGACAAAGCAAATCCATTATTCATTAAAGAAAAAATAGAAACCAAGTTCCTTCATATCCCTAGAGCGTAGAGGAGATCATGTAGCAACATCGTCTTGCCACTACATAAGGTCAACCTATAAGTGCCAATATCTTGGACCTTTACTTTTGCATTGTTCCCAACATATATCCACTTTGTCCCCTGTAGGATCAGTCGGAACTGGACATATGCCTCACGCTCTTTGCTCACATGGTCGGTAGCTCTTGAATCAATCACCCATTAAGGACAACATTCAGTTAGGAATACAAAACTTGCCACATAAGTATAATTTAAATAGGAGTAAAGTTTTTTACCTTCTTAGGAGCATTGCAGTCTTTCGTAATATGCATCCTCTGTTGGCAATTATAGTATTTCATCTTGGAAATGCAGGACTTGCCCTTGGCCTTTTTGTTTTGCTACCTCTTTTGTTTCTGTTTACCCTTGAAGTCCTTTCCCTTATTTTTGAATAAGAATGCATTTTGTTTTCTCTTCTCTTTGCTGGTTGAGTCCTTTTAGGACCCTGAGCGAGCTACATGAGCCTCAACATTGATATTGAGTGTCATCAGACAATCCTTCTCAAGCTCAAAATGATGCAAGACATCATTGAAAGTTTGGATATATGAAGCATGTGCCAAGTGCAACTTCATGTGATCGCAACTGCTCGATAGGGAAATGATTAGAGTTTTGACCTTCTGCTCCTCGGTTAGCTTATGACCGGCATTGTTAAGCTCACTCATCATATTCTCCATTTCTCTAAGATGCTTCTTCATTGTATGATCAGGGCGCTTCTAGTACATGTCGAACTTAATGGTCAAAGACCTAAGCTTAGTTAGCGATTTCTCCTTCAACGTGGCCTAAAGATGCTTTGCATACTGATAGCTTTTGAATTGCTTAGCAATATTATCATCCATTGCACTCAGGATGATAATACGAGCATTAGTGTTCTTCTTCTTTCAAGCGGCATAGGCTTCACGGTCTAGCCTATGCTGAGTGGTAGTGCCCTCTTCGGGTTTACCATGATCATCTATAATTTATCAGACGCCTTTTACTCCTCAAGCACATATTGGACCTTCATGGCCCAAATGTCATAACTATCATCATTCAGGTTGTTGTCTTTGTTAAGCTCAACAACAATTGATTTCGAGGTAGTAGTTATATTTAGAAATCTATCGTGCAAAGTTATACTTAATGAGGAGATACAACAATACACAAGTATTTATTATCCATCCAGAAATTAAACAAGGATAACTAATTATATAAGTTTTGAATCGAATAGTGCACTATGTGATCTATTACCATCTCTTTCTTAGCAAATAAATATATTAAATTCAATTTCAAAGATAGTAAATGATTAATTAATCCAACTTATAGATTTAATCTTTAAGTGTCACGACCATGACAAGCATTGCACATACACGAGCATGCATTGCATACAATATGCATTAATTTGACATTATGTATGTTATGCATATGGTTTGACAATATTTTAGAAAACGTGACGAGAGTGATAAATGGTTTATCGGTAGGAGAATCAGGGCTCAAAAGTTAGATAATTACAAAAGAAGGGTAAATAGGTGGTTTCGTAATTAAATTGAGATATTTGAATAAATTAATATTATTTAGTTACTGCAGGTTGAGGGATGATTAGGTGTAAAAATTATCAAAAATTGAGTAGATAGGAAGGATAAAAGTGGTATTAAGCATGTCGCCACCTCGTGCTTAAAATAAAACATGAAAAATATGAAGTTAAACAAGCACAAAACATTCATTTAATGCTCAGGCCACCTAATTGAGAGAAAAAAGAAGGGAAAATGAGAGAAAAGAGGAGAAGAACATATTGGCTTAAAATTCGATAGAAAACCTAGAAATCATCAATTTCGCGTTTACTGCATTCTAGGAGCAAAGTGATTTCCTCCATTATTATATGTTTAATATACATTAATATATGTATTTAGAGGTCTTAATGTTGAAGGAAGGGTTTAGATCACGAATTGAGCATAAACTCATATGAAGTGGGATATGGGTCTGTTCGCGTCCAGATTTCAATCCGTATCGCAACCTTGTTTCAGGCCTTTAAAGATGGATGTAGTCGAGGTGTAAAAAATTAAAGTTGTTTATTTATGTGTCTAGTATGTATCTGTAAAATTTCATATGCTACATATGAGTATAATGGACTGTGGATACAAATTAGTGTAAACAAGTCTAATTTGGCATAAGATGTAGTTTGATATTGTTCGTAGATCTCATTTGAATGATGTAGAGTCTGATTTTTGGTATAAGTAAAACCTTATATTTTTTTATATGTGGTTTAAATTTTATAATAAAATGAGTTTGTTTGGTTGTCGACGGGATAACATAATGCAAACTGGTCAGAATGCGAAAATAGACATGATTTGGATTCGTCAACTTCTATTGAAATTGGGATGCCTATAAATGTGGTCTAAAAAATATGAGAGTGTCTTAATTCATACTGAATTGCATGTATAAGTATATATTAGAAGTGTCAACACTAAAACAAGCATTATTCGAGCATCGCGTGCATAAATTGGTATATATGCATTCTGTATTGATAGGAAATTATGTGGTTATGTGTATTAGGTGAGAATGACTACGGAGAGGCTCCAGAGGCGAGCTAAAGAACTCTAGCTTGTTTTGTCTTGTGAGTGAACCCATTATGTGCTTTGCGTGATATATTATATATTGTCTGATATATATTGGTATTGGTTATCTGATTATGTGATATTGGTGAATTTGTATATGATCTGATTATGTGCAATTGGTAAATTCCTATTTGATATGCATTGAAGTATTGATGATCATATGCTGGACTCAATATGTGAGTTATCGAAATGTTACAGAAAATGATAATTGGAAATGATATTCAGATATGTTTGAGTATATATTTTGCATCTGATTCCATGTGACTTAAAAGGAAAGGTATGCCCAATGTGTTTAGGTATCTGCAATTCTATTGGAAATATTGGTTATATGAGAAAGTAGATTGAAATAAGTGTCATAGGCAGCTAAAACTCATATAAGCCACATCTAAAATCCATTCTAATATATTAGGCTAGTCAGCGATTTATTTGATTTATGTGATCAGACCTATGGGTCAATCTATTGGTATTGGAAAAATCCTTGAGATCTGTTATATTGGAAACCTGGGGCAATACTTGACATATTGGGCCATTACCAAATAAAATGGAATAATATTTGGTGTTCTTATTGTTTATAGTTTACTTGTGTTATATTGGGTTGATTGTATATATGTTACCTTATTATATATTATTTGATATTTGTTGGGTTTCTTATTGAGTTGCAACTCATAAAAAGTGCAATATTGTTTTTCAAGTATCGGTGATTAGCTTTTGA
>CAODLS012002678.1:0-17103 GCA_948243855.1 Flueggea neowawraea
TCCCAACATGGCAATTCTGATGGAACCCTGTTTTAATCAACTTTGCATGGAACTGAAGACCACCAAACAAATCACCCAAGCAAGTAAACACAGTCAAAACACTTGACAAAGTAAACATCTCAATTTCAAAACCACTGTGAACCATTTCTCGAAACAAGGCCAATGCCTTTAATCCTTCCCTATGTTGCCCATAAGCAACAATCATAGAGTTCCAAGAAACCTCATTTCTAACGTCCATATCCATCCCATAAAACACCCTTTCAGCCTCCTCCAAAATCCCATTTCTCGCATAGTAAGTAACAAGCGTATTATTAACCGAAACATACGAGTCAAACCCGCAAATAACAGCCAAACAATGCAACATCCTAATCAAACACACATCACCACAACATGTCGTAATAACCCCAGACAAAGTGAAACCATCCCTGTCAATACCCATCTCTCTCATTTCCCCAAACAAACTCAATGCGGGCACAATTTTTCCGCAATCAGCATAACCAGTGATAAGGGTGTTATAGGAAACAAGGTCCGGTTGGGGAATTTTATCGAACAACTTGTGTGCTAAGTCAAAGAGCGAGTCTTTCACACAAGCTTTGAAGAGCGTGTTGAAAGTGAAAATGTTGGGTTCATGGACTTGGTTGAAGGAGTTGTGTGCAAAGGTGAGGTGGTTGCAACTGGAGTAGAGGGGGATGAAGTGGTTGGATAGATAAATGGTAGAAGGGACAAGGGACTTGATGTAGCGGGCGTGGAGGGATTTGCCTGTTTTGAGATCTTTGCTGGCTATACACTTTTTCAAAAGATGGCGAAAGTTCTGGAGCATCCATGATATCTGGGTCATTTAATGTTGTCATAAGGTTCAATTTCATGGCATGGTTCGATTTACATTCTTGGCATGAATTGGAAGTTCAAGTTTTCGTTTTGATCTTAGAAATACTGAACTTGCGCTCGTTATTTGGTATGTTTCGATCTCAGAGCTTGTCGTTTCATGTTTTTGTTTCGGGTAGCTTTTTGCTTCTGGGTACTAACTAGTCTACGTTTTCGCTCGCAGAGCTAGTAGTTTCAGGTTTTTATTATGGCTAACCTTTGGGGTCAGGTCAAATGTGCTAAACAAGTTTAGGCAGAGAGGGGCGACCGCTACCCAATATTTGCTGGGCAGATTTTTAGTCTTGATAATGCCAATATATTTTTTTTTTATAAAAGAGGGGTTAACTTTATTGATAGCCACTAAAATTTGTGACTTAGTTTAATTTCATTACTAAAATTTAAAATTATTCAGAACGTTCATTTAACTTTGTTAGAAATTTCGGGACAATCAATCTTCTAGTTTCTATGATCAGAATTAATAAACGGGTTGTCATGTAGCATTCCACAAGGACAGTAATAAGAATGTATGTGTGAAAATCATTATAACTTATATTTTTATTCTGGTCTGCATGACACACTAATATATAAAACATTGATGATGTGGCGGTTCATTCATAAATTCTGATGACAGAAAATAATATAGTGATTATCCTGAACTTTTTAGCAAAGTTAAGTGATTGTTCTGAATAATTTTAAACTCCAGTAACCGAGTTGAACTGAGTCACAAAATTTAGTTACCGTGAATAAAATTAACCCGTTTCCCTTCATTAATGTGTGACTTGTGTTTATTGTGATTAGTGTCTCGACATATCAGTCTGTGTTTGTCTTAGTTTATCCAAGTTTAATTGTTCTTTTTTTAGCTCTTTTCCTCTACTCACCCACGCCTTGGACAAACTTGAATCATCTCTCTAACCTTGTCTCTAATGTTGGGGTTAGAAATGTAAATAAGTCAAACTACTCGCTCGCTACTTAGCGTTCGGCTCGATAAAAATTCATTCATGATTCAACTCGTTAATAAACGAGCTGAGTTTGAACAAGATTTTAAACTCGAATCAATAAATGAGTCGAGTTTGAGCACCCAAAATATCGCGACTAGGTTCGTCTATATGTTCATGAACAATACTTGTGAACAAACTCGTTTGTAGTCTCGTATATATATATATGTGTGTGTGTGTGTGTGTATATGTTTTAAACTAAATTATAAAAAAAATTATGTTTGGAATATTATTTAATATTTGAGCCACATTAATAAAAGTATAAGTTTGCACTAATCGGCTATACGTATAAAAGTACAAGTATACTCGCATAAGATCTAATATTATGTTGAACTTGTGAAACAAATTGAAACTTCCAATAATTTATTATTCAACTACATGCTAAATATGATTTTATTGAACAAATCTAAATTTAAATATATTTTTTTTAGAATTTTTGTCCAATTTGAACTTGCAATCTAATTTACGATTTTGTTTGAGCATTTGTTAAGCTGAGCTCAAAAAACTCACAAACAAGCTTTTGAGCTGAGCTCGCGAACCTTGTAATGAGTCGATGTTAAATAAGATTTTGAGCTCAAAAAGGAGTTCGAGTTCAACTTTGAGCTTAAAAAATTTTAGTCGAGTCGAGTTTGAACACTTAAAAACTCAATTTGACTCGATTACGGCCCTAGCTGGGGCAAGCTCTGGCCAGGTCCGGACAAAAACTTTCCAAGAGAACAGTGAAGGCGATGATGGCGAGGATGGGGAAGCCGATGAAGCTAGCGAGGAGGTTGACGAAATTCTTGAAGCCTAGCTGATTAGGTTTTTTTTTGTTTTTCTCTCTACTATTGTTTGCCTTTGGTTTTTATTTTTATTCCCTTTTATTTGATTTTGGTTTTGCGTTATTTTTCTTTCTTGTGTTTTTTTTTTTGTAGGATGTAGCTTCCATTCGTGCCTCTAAAGATCTATGGTCCACTAGTTTGGATTTCATAGCGCTCGTATCTAAGGACTCGGAATTATTATACTATTTATGAAGTTTGATTTATTTCTGGTTATGCGTTTCTTAAAAAAAAAGAAACAGTAACACTGCAAACCCCAATCAATGTTTATAAAAACCAACAATAACCAAACTGGCATCTCCAGCAAGATTCAAACATAATCTGCTGGTACCTCTGATTTGAAAGCCATGATAGTCCTAATGTGCGATCTCCATGTCAGTTTTAAAAAACAACCTAACCAGAACTCAAGTCGGACAAACAATGAAAGAGGACACAAGCGACTCCCGAAGTGAGAAAGAGACTGTACGGAGAAAAGAGCTAATGATATATATTCTGATCAATAAATCGCATATTCCTAAACAACTGTAATTTTTTTGGGAAAGGCAAATAAACTTTCAGTGAGTAGAAGTTGAGAAACTTTTTTAATAACTTAATTTTTTGAATTAAGAATGAAATTTTCAATTTTTTAATACTAAGATTAATTCAATACTAATGAGCCGTAAATTACTGTAATAGATACGGCCATATGGGTTAGACTTTAAGAACTAAGAACTATTGTCTTCTAAAGTTGCTATAAGCCACTCATATATAGGCCCACTTCACAGGACGTTGAAGGCTTGAAGCTCCAGCGCATTTCATTTCATGTAAAGGCCCACTTGGGGCGTTCATGATCCAGTGCTCAATGTGTATTTTAAAGCCCAATTTCGATTACAGTTTAGAATCCTTTTATCAGCTAAATGAGAGTATAACACTGTCCCAATCTTGAGATCTAATGTTGTATGAATCCCTAGGTGTTCAAAAGTGACCTCTTCTTTCTTTGATTTCGAGATGGGCTTCTTTATTAAGTGAATAATGGAAGAAGAAGAAGAAGAAGAAGAAGAAGAAGAAGAAGAAGAAGCAGAAGCAGAAAAGGTTTCTGGAGGTTGAGAAAAATGATTTAAGAGATTGACAGAGTTAAACAATTTTGATGCTGCAAAATCACTAGGATAAAGTTAAAAAAATGCTACGTATATAAATGCAAAATACAAATATATATTAATTTCACCACTTGGTGGTAATTTAGTGGTAAGATTATTGTTTCTTGTAAAACGAACTCAAGGGGCCCTGATTCGGTTTCTTTCCTAACTTCAGTATTGGTGCTATAGCGGTGAGATCAATTATCGTCTAGTTTAGTATGATTTTTTGAACATTTTGTAGTAAAAGAGGACTCACGTGGGCATGTTTAGCAGGGTATGCTACCACTGACATTCTCTCTTTTTTCCCCGAAAAAAATACACTAATATCCTTTTTTTCCTTTCCTCTTGTAGATTGTGTCTTGTGTGTGACAAAACACTTGAAAACAACTTGAGTTGAGAGATTAAATTTGCGTCGTCCAACAAGAAACGATCCGACAACAATTAGTTCCAAGAGTAAATTAGTGGGCACCATCCGTCTTATTCAGGGACACAATTACAAGACTTATAACCATATTGGAAGACACAAAGAAGCACATTTCCGAGCAATGCAAAAGCTGCACTGGTCACTGGACATGGAGGAACTAAGCAAATGTTGGAGCCTCCAACATGCCATTGCCACCAATGGCATCACAACAGAGCTTATTTCAATTTTCAATGGCGTCAAACTTGTTGGCTAATACATACACAGTATGGGTCCAAATTTTTCTAATTGGGTCTCTGCAGCCAGAGTTAATGTGACATTCATGTCTGGCCCATTCTACACATTTGGTTCTTTCTTCTTCCCATCCATGTCGAATCCAGGATTTTCTCTTATGTTTCAGACAAAAATTGTTGAATCTGTGACAAACCAGCTGTCATTACCCTTCTTAGGCTAACACAAACATGTTTGAGCAACTAAATCTGGCCATGGCCAATGGGTGCATTAATTTTCACAATGGGCCTTCTGAACCTGAATTGTTGTCTGTTCCATCTTCACACAGTCTCTCAATCTAAACACCCCAAAACTTAGTGCACAACTACACAATTTGACTTGGACTTGTGACTCCTGAAATTCAACTTTCAAAGATTTTGACTTGGACTTGTCACTCCTGAAATTCAACTTTCAGAAGGGTTTATCTCATCCTAAACAAAGTCTTTGACTTCAGCCGAGGATTCAATCTTCGATCCCTTAAATTTGAGGACGATTTTAGTATTATTAACTCTCGATTTCGTATGGACTAATCCAAGTCAGCTTCAACGGTCATTCCAAGTTGGCTAGTGTATTACACGATTAAAATGCACAACAACGAACCAACAACTCAAATTGAACAAAACAATCAATAATCACTGCTATGTAGGGCTCAAACGAACAGCAATATCACTTTCAATCTAGGCTGGAATTGAGTAGCCATCTATGGCACAATAGGGCAATTAAGCTGCATGCCATGCATGGCTTGGTTGGAGACTATTTGATTTTTTCAAGAAATTCAAAATAAAATTGTTACTAATAATTGGAAATGAAATTGAGACCAGCTTGATGTGTAAGTGTGGGTATGCACTCCATGCTTCACTGTTGCCCATGACGACCCTACGTGGAAATATAAGGAGACAAAAAACATACGAGTTCGAAAGAAACATGAAAGACTAGGACTAGGCTTTACATGGGTCTGATGTTTTTAAAGTTGTAGCTCTGACCTTCAACGACAACCTGATATCACATTTTGTCCTATATTTGCATGGATATATATCGATAAATTTGATATATTCAGTTGTCAAAAAACATAATTGAATTCTATATAATTTGAATTTTGATTATAGCCTAGGATGTCGCTTATGGTTGATTGCACATAATGATCATGAAGATCTCTCTCCAAATTTTGCGCATTTTTCAATTTTATATATTATTCTTATTTTTTTGGCCAATATATATTATTATTGTCATTATTATTATTCTAGTATATTTTGAAGTTGATATAGCGATTTTTCATTTTGAATCATGATATATACAATTGCATGTTTTGTTTGACAAGTATATCATTGTATGTTGAATTTATTAATATAGAGATTTAAATTCCAATCAAGTATACGAACATAATTTTCAATTTGCATTAATGATAATAATTTATCCTTGAAAATAATTTTTTATATATTTTTATATTTTCTTAATATTTTTGCTAATATATACTTTTTTTTTGCACTTTCGTTTTTTCGTCTAAGCTCATAGTTGCTCCAATTAACTGGTTTAATACAATGGAGTATTATTCTTGTATTATCAAAAGGACAGGTGACATTATAGTGGAAAACATATGTAGCATATAATACCTAGGTATTATTAACATTCTCTTTATTATGCTGATGGGTACTTGTCAAAAACAAAATTATACCGATAGATGTGACCTATTCATTTTGGACCCTCAAGCTGGGTTTTATGTAAGATGTGAAAGGAGAGTTTGAAAAATGCAGCATGATTTCAATGTTCACTCTTTAATTTGACAAGGACTTGAACGATCCTCCATTTTCGCTCAACCAATTTTTTCTTTTCTTATCAAAATCTTTTGGAACATAAAAAAAAAACTAAATAACACATCTAGAGGATCATTAATCTCACAAATCCTAAAAGTAAACTTAATTATAGGCTTAATGACTTTTTATATTCAAAATTATATATTTCTCATTGTTTCTGTTCTAACTTTTTAAAAATTACTTCATAAATTTTAAACCGTGAAAGTTATATTAATTTTGTCCAAAGTGTATTTATACGTGACATGCACCATTTATGATCAACTTAACAATTTGCATATTTATTTTTTAACTGGAATAAAACATTCTATTAAACTCAATTTGATACAAAGTGAGATAAGATTGAGGAGAGCAGAGCATCAAATGGCCCTTCCCAAACTTCATAGTCGGACAAGGAAACAACCTCACGAGCTAGAAGGTGTACAAGCTGATTCGCCAACCTAGGAACAAAACAGTGCCTACCAATTTGCATATTAATTTTTTTTAATATACTGCAACATCGTTAATTTAATCCGTTAATTATAAGAATATTCAACTTAATTACCAATCTATATATATTTTTTTTTCTAGTACATTTCAGTATCCTATCTGAGTGACGCACAATATTATTCACAAGGGTGAGCAAATTCGGTCAGTTTAGTCAAAAGTGAATTGATCATGTATTTATATTTATCAAATCGATTGAATCAAAATTTAATAAATATATAAATAAATATTTTTTTGATAAGTAAATAAAAAAATTATTTAAATGTTCACCATGAAAACTAAACTAGGAAACCCAAATAATATTTATTGAATTTGGTTAATCAGTTCTACTCATGAAAACCCTAACCCTTAGATAACGTTGTACGAATATGCATGATTACATAAACACCACGTTGTTTATGCTAATCTTTGAAATGGTCTAATTTCTAGCTTGCAAGATACGGTTTTGGTCGGGATAATGACTAGCTAAGTCGGTCACAGCAAGAAAGGGAAACGATCGTCTTACTTTTTTAGGGTTTATACCGATTTTAATATCTTCCCATGCAAAAAACAACTGATAACACTCCCTAAAATGCACCAACCTCTGACCAAGCAATACTTTCCATTTCCATATAACATTATTTTAATCGTTTACTTCATTTAGCACATCATAACTATGGATCATCATCATTCTCATGAAGTCTTAGACTTACATGAAACATTAACATCGAATGTTTGAATTTTGAACAGTTCAATTTCCACGACTTTCATTCAAGTCAATGCTTTACCAAATAAAAAAAAAACTGAAAGAAATAAATGAAAACCTAAATTATCTCTTGTTTGTTGGTTGGTGATTTCACTTTAATAATTTCTGTATTGGAAAAAATTTATGTAATTTTGTTAATATAATTGGTGTAAATCATGTCTCTTAACGATCTCAGGTCCACCCAATTGAGATATTATTCACTTTGAATTCGCACAATTTGATTTTTCAAAAGGTGCCTCAGTAATTTAAAAGAGATATTTATAAGCGATTATTAACATCAACTTTAGACAATATAAAATATGTAACACATAAATAATATTAAGTAAGTTGGTAAGTGTAGTAGTTTTTGTTGACCTCAAACGACAACATCAATCAAAATTAAGAAGAGAAATTTTACAACATGGTTGAAAGAGTGAGAAATATATTGAGTGGAGGCTTCATGAAGGGAGTAGGGACCTACAGAATTGAATGGAAGGAAGCAAATGGTCCATGGCAATGTCTCCCCGAGGAAGTGAGAGAGGAATGGAGTAACGTGAGCATCATGTTAGTTGTTCACCAATAGACTCTGGTCTCCAAAATGGTCCCGCCCCGATTGAGCCTACGTTCTGTAGACCTATATTTGTGCTTAAGTACTGGTGTTGTGGTGGGGGCACCCGAACGAGCCTTTCACATGCCTTCATAACCCTTCTTCTACTACAAACCACGTGGCCCCCAATTATTTCACTTCTAGTTGAATTCCTCTCTACAATATTTGTCACTTTGAGCTGATTTAAATGGATACGTGTGTAATGCCAAAATAGACTCTAAAATAGATACTTTCTTGTAGTAAAAAAAATGCTCTCTATATATTTGGGACGTGTAATGTCACTAATTAATAAGATCAACCTAGTTGAATCGATTGATTAGTAGAATTATTTTTTTATTTTAAAAAAAAGTGGTTTTCTTATCTAGGATACTATCTTTATTTAAATTAGACTTTTTTTCTATTTCGATCCATCTCAAATTATAAAATTAGTTTAAAAAATAATTTAATGATTTTATACTTAAATACTGTCTTTTATTTGATACTTTTACAAATAAATTTTATTAACACAGTTACACAACCAACTTTTGATTTCTTTCAAGAAAATATTAAATATCAAAGCGCATGTAAAGGTAATTTTTTAAACCATTTTTTTTAATTTATGCAAAATATAGGATGAGACTATCGATTTGAGTCATAATTAAGGAGTGCTAATTTCATTCTAATTTATCTGTTATTTATATGAAGTCGATTGTGAATTGACAGGCAATGACAGCTTTGAATGTGCACTTAATAACCCATGGATAGTCTAACATGTATAAGCCAAAAATTTATTACGCAATTGTGCCCCTTGTGAAGGGGTATATACCTATTAATTATTATTGCAAGTTAGGGCTTATCATAGACAAGCCAATAATTTCTTGCCTCCAAAAAATACAGCTTCTTGATGAATTGAAACACTACATATAATTTACTGACTACGATCAAATGTTTGTATGTGCCCATTACATTATTTTGGATTTCGCATCATGTCATTATTTGTTGTCCATTGTAACGCTTATGTCTGTCAAAGCCAAGTATTAACAAATTGCATCAATCATATCGTTGCAGCTCTAAAGGAGACCTCCATGGTTTGAACTTAGAATTGAGAGGACCCATATTATACATTCATTTTTGGATTTAATTATACGTGCTCGCTTGAAATATATTATGGCTTGTAGCGATCGACCCTCCCGATTCGAGCAACCCTGTTGTCCTCTTCTTTTATTAGTCAATTTGGTCACTTTCATATTTTACGAAAATTGTGCCACTAGTTTTACACGTTAACAATACACACCAAAAATTATGGGAAGTAATATAGACTTTTTTTTTTAAATTAAAGGTCTCGATTTTAAATTTTAAAGATAAAAAATTGACTTCAAGACTTAGTGAGAAAATTTTACTATCTAGTTACGAAGAGTTATATGCCCAACTCAAATATGAATTACTCAAATATTAAAATGGTGTGTAGATACCAAGTAATTTACAATAAATCAGTAATATTGAGCTGTAATTAAAAGAGTTTTGAAGAAGCGATCAATATTATCCAAATGCATACACATGATTATTGCGAATCAATTCGTTTAACGGTCGCTAGACTTATCTTACCAAGGTATTATTCGCTCTAAATTTATGGACATTCACAATTTTATTTTTCAAAAAGCATCTTAATAGATTAAGTGAGGAAGAGATACTCACAAGCAACTCTTGACTTCTTATAACAATTAGAAGACTATAAGAGTAGGATTAATGTTACTTTTAAGGTACAAGGTTATAAGAGTGGGAATAATGGAAATTAATTTTGCCCAAAAGGTTTCAATATCAGTCATGCAAAAATTAATTGAGCAAAGCTATACCAATCATACATATTTTTTTAATGCTATTTGGGTTTTCCCCTTCCTCACTTTGAGTTGTGGAGTTCCTTTATTCTACTAATCTATTGGTTAGTGGATTATTAATTCAATAAAATTCTCTACTTATTAAAAAAAATAAACTTGGAGGAAAAGGAAAATGCTATTTAATCACTCTATTTTTTTAGCTTATCGTAACTTTGACTTTTAACTTTAATTTTTAGGGAAAATATTCTAACTTTGACTTTTAACTTTCATATTCATTTTATAATATTTTATCACAAATTTGTCTTTATAGTCATTGAACCTTTATTGACTTTTAGTATTCATTTTCCCTAAAATAAATAAGATTATTATAACAGCTAGCTGGAAATGTTTTTCCATTATTACTGGTTTGTTAAGGAAGAGGAGATAGAAGATCAAATGATATATTTTTTGGTAAAGTTCCGTCTCACTTATTATTATTTTTTCTATTAATTATCTCATATATATTTATCTTTTATCCCAAATACGTGAAAAGGAGAGGGAGATCATTATACCATTTTTAATTATGACCATTATCAACTAACTATACAAAACATCAGTCTGAGAATGGCTGAAAAGTTTCTTCTTCCTTTTTGCTTTCTTTTAGTTTAAAGTGTTTAGGTTAATTTCCGAGAAAATAAAAGAAAATTGAGAGGGACAAGAACGGTGAGAGCTTGCCGGTTGTAAGCACAAAATCGATCGAAATGGTCGCTCCTGATCTCATACATATTTGCAACTTTCAAGTTCAAATTTTCCGGTCAAATAGTAAATGAGGATACTTCCCCGTAGTTACAAGAATCAGGAAGTGTGACCCCACTTCATATGCTTAGCTTAATTTCGTCAAAAAAGGATTTATATTTTAATCTCGACAAAAAAGCTTTAATTATATTTTTTTATCACCTGTAATCCTCACTTTAATTGTTTGAAAACCAAATGTAGCAATGCGATTTGTAAAAACTTTAATCTGCTTTAAAAGAGCCTATAATTCTGGGAGAGCTATGGGTGGATCCCTCGTACCCTCAACCTTAGTTCCTAAAATCTTGTGTGGAACCGGATTAAACGTAAATTCAAATCATCCCATTTTATTTCGATTTGACTACGTGACATGAATTGTTGCATCAATTGAGAATAATTGGCACTAAAAAAATGAAAATATAGACGAAAATATTGAAAATATCACGTATATAACTTATATTCTATTGATTTAGTAGTTAATATATCTTGGTTTGGGAAAAATTTTAACCTTCAAAAAGCAGAGGTATACTTGTGAGGGAAAAAAAGAAGTTTACGTCCCCTCTAATTCACAAGATAATTGTCCATTATCTTTTTTTTGGGTCAATAATTGTCCATTATCTAAAACAATATATTTGTGTGACTTATAAATTGGAATTATATTTAATTCCATTCCAAAACGTACTTTGTATTTTTTAACAGCCAAAACATATAATTGTAAAAAAAAAACAGCCAAAAAATATATAGTTTGTAAGAGAGAACTTAATTATATATCCTATTTGATATGTCACTAAACAATGTGAAAATGTTGACTTCATAACATTTATTTTATGCATAATTAGGATTTTTCTTTGAATTGATAGCTTTTATTGCTCAAAACAGATAAGAAAACTTATGATTAACAAGAAAGAAGGTTACATGATTTTTACTAATTAAGTTACCACACCCATGTGAACATGAGCCATATATTTGGTATTTTAGAAAGGGGTCACTTAGGAAATCTGGTAGCCAAAACTAAGTGCCGTCTCCTGATTACAAGTCGTTGTGGGCAGTTATTGCATTTGATAATTTTAGACGAATATCAATTTAACCCAATAGAATAGAATGACAATTTTGCTCTTTTTTATAGTTTTATTACGCCATAATGATAACATAAAAACAAAGATTTGCTACCAACAGCCAATCCTCACCGTCCACGAGTGATGCTTACTTTCATGAATAATGCTGTTGCTCCTTTTTCCCCTAATCTGCTCTGCTGTCCAATTAATGGGGCCATAGCTCTGGAACCCCCTGATAGGGAATTTTGTTATATTTGAGTGAAGCAACTAGAAAGGCATGATGAAGATCTCAACCCACATTACCTTGACAATGGTGTCAATGGATTTCTCACATTTCACATTGTTTCAAATTTGTGTTATTGTAGTTACAAAACAAGCTTGATACCTATCAAGCATAAATGGAATTACTAGTAATGGTATGACTAGCAGTACCATTTCGGCGGACCGACGTGCTCGGTTGCGTAATGTAATGGATGCTCTTTTTTGTTATGTTACAACCCTAATATTATCTTTGCACAAAGATTTGCACCCAACTGAATAATTTTGTTCCCACTTGGGATTTTGAAGCTTTGACTTGAAATCAAAAGGGCTTTTGGTATGTATGTGTAATAATTTTTCTTTTTGAAAGGAAACAAAGAAAGCAAAGTTGGAAGAGAAGAATAAAAAGTGTGTTGGTGATGTACAAATTGTTAGGATCTTTGAACACAAATTAACGACCAAGATTGGACTAATGAGGGTTAAAGAGGGAGAATGTGGCCGACATTTGGGGTCACTTATTTACCCATTTTTCTATAAGATATGCTGTCGGTTAGGCTTTTAAACACTACTACTTATTATACTATATAAGACCAACTACGTAATTTTCTATAAAATTCATAAATATATTTCAGGACAGCAATCCCTTACACCAACCCCACGCGACTCGGCAGTTTGCGCGGCACACTTAACAATCACCAAATACATGTTTCCAACTAATTTGTATTGTTCTATTACATTGGTCAATATATTGTTGGACAATAAAGAATGACCCTAAAAAAATCACATTTACTTTTATAATTTACTTATATTTTGCTATTAATTAAAATGTACTCCCTTCTTTTTTAAAAAAATATATTTTTAGAAAAAGAATTATCTTTTGCTAAAATAAGTGACATTTTCTAAAACAAGAAGTTTTTTATTATTTTGTTCCATATTTTTTCTTCTATTAAATGAGATTTATATAATATTTAAATAACCGCATTCAACTTGTTCTACTAGAATAAATAAGGTTAATTTGATAAATTATTATCATAATTAATGTAGTTTAATTATTTATCTTAATATATGTTTCAAAACCTTAAAAAAAACTCTTTGTAAAAAAAGGGAGTAATCTTTATATTCTTTTATAATTAAAAACAAAACATTAATTTAATTTATTCGGGTACATCGAAAATTAAAAAATTTGATCAAGTTATAAATTCGCCGGATCAATCTAGTTGAATTATCAGTATGTAAGTGCTATAGAAGCATAAATTCAACCTAACTAATTCGATACTGTAGTAGATTAGTCATTTTTCTCAAGAGTCGTAAATTCAAGTTTTAAAACGCGAACTTATCTTAATTCAACTCCCAAACTCTGGAATTCAAAACGATTGTGTCATTAAAGGAAAAACTTGATAGTTGATACAATGGCGGATCCAGGAATTCTCAGACGTGGGGTCGGACTCACATTGACTAAAATAATTTTTTTGCAATAAAAAATATACTGATATATATAAAGAACGGAAAATTACATTAAAGACAGTTTAAAGTATAGACAAGATTACAATTTGAAATTAATTAGAATTTTCAAAAAGAAATTTGAGTTAACAAACCGCAAAGTGCAAGCTATTTTTAGTACAAGCCACAAAATTCAGCTTATTTAAATTTATTTACTTAATAAATTAATTGAATTCAGTTAGAGTGCGTAAATGTAATTGCATTTAAATTGGTTTTGAAAAATCAATTTAGTGAAGTTAATTGACTGACTATGTCTCACTAATAATAGTTGGGGCAGCCAGTTTGTTTTCAATTATATAGGCTCATTCACTATTTAAAAGAGTAGTGTTGTGAAATTACGCTACAATTCACTTATTTAAATAACACACTTTCATCAACAAATTTCATTAATATAGACAACTAAATTTTAAGTTCTTTTCAAGAATTTCGAGTTCCAATTCAAGAGTATTTTAGGAAAAAATTAACTATAGTTTTGGTTTGAAGAAAATTAAACTATACTTTCCTTCAATCTGTGTTAGAAATAGAAAGAAAATATCAAGTCGGAATAGGAGAATAGCGTGATATAAATGCCAATGGACAACAAGCACTTAAATTTACCAATGACTGCTCTTTGTTGATACTAAAATGGTATAAAGTGAAACTCAAGATTGAAGCAATGATGAAAGATCCAATTTAGAGTTGATGATGTTGAGTTTAGTTGAGACAACAATTAACTAAATTAGGTTATTAACATAATTACATAAATCTCACTCAAACAAATGCACAACAACTAAATTAAAGTTACTCAACTCAACAATCCAATTCCAATTAAATGAATCTAAACCTATTAACCTAACAATCAAAAAACCCTAAATTAATTTATATATAAAAAAAGAATGGTTGAATCTTATATTACTGTCGGAGTCGGAAGGCGAAAGGCGCGGCGGTGGGCGGTCGCGGCCAGGAGCAGAGGCGAGGTGACAATGATTGGAAGAGTCGAGCAGCAGGAGCAGAGGCGAGAATGAGCTGAAAACAATGGCAGATTCAATTTTATGAGGTGCCTTCAACAAAACGCAGTTATGTGGTGTGTTTCAATGTTTTTTAAATGTTATTGAACGACAGATCGTTCTCTATCGTTTGATGACTTTTTAAAACAAACGTCGTCGGTTCATCGTCCTCTTTTCTTCCTCCTTTCTTCCTCAGAGTTGTTCGTCAATGGCGGAAGCAGAGGCTCAGAGGTAAAGCACAACAAGGGGGTGCCGTCCATCGGCATCAAGGGATAGTGAGGGCAGAGGTGGGAGGTAACAGGGGTACCCCACCCCCGGTGGGGTCGGCCGGGGTCATTGAGTTGACACATGCTCTGAAAATGGTGGAAAAGAAATGTGGGTGGCCAAGAGAATTAAACCTTGCGGATGGGTCGGAGCATGTGATGTTGAGTGTGTGGGACGGTGCAGAGAAAGAGCGTCTTGTAATGGTAATGGAAATAATTATTAAAAAATTATTATAGTAGAATAAAAACCATGTCTCTCTCAATGGTCAAAATTGTCTTTGTAAAATATGTCATTATTATTGCAATTAAGTTATAGAATTGTTCGCCGCATTCCCTGGCTTGTCAAAGCATTATATATATGCCCACATTGCTATAGCTCTCTCCACTGCACCAAACCAATCTTGCAATAATCATCAAATCCTTCTTTCCACTTCTTATAATCTAACCACTCTCTCTTTCTCTTCAGTCCCATCACTTCATCTTCAACCTTCGACTTCTCAATCAAAGCAAAGACAGAATTATTGATTAGTTTTGTTTTAACAACGTCATAGCAAAAATGGGGCTGCTGTCTAGGAAAGCCACGTGCAACACTCATGGGCAAGATTCCTCTTACTTTATAGGATGGCAGGAATATGAGAAGAACCCATACGATGAGATCAAGAATCCCACTGGGATCATTCAGATGGGTCTTGCTGAGAATCAGGTAAAAATAACATAAAATCTTTTCTTCTTTGCCTTTTTTTTTAAAATATATATATATATATATAACATGTGTAAATTTTCTTACGTAATTGCTATTATTTCTTGCAGCTATCATTTGATCTTCTTGAGTCATGGCTTGCTAAAAATCCAGATGCAGCTGGATTCAAGCAAAATGGACAATCCATTGTCAGAAAGCTTGCTCTTTTCCAAGATTATCATGGCATGCCCGACTTCAAGAAGGTAGGTTCAATCTCATTACTTCATATTATTGTTATTATTATTTTGATATAAATTTCAATTATCTAACTATGATTCAAAAAAAAATGCAGGCTCTGGCAGAATTTATGTCTGAAATTAGAGGAAACAAAGTAACATTTGATCAAAACAAGATCGTCCTAACAGCTGGTGCAACTTCAGCTAATGAGATCCTTATGTTTTGCCTAGCCGAATCCGGCGAGGCCTTTCTTCTTCCCACTCCATACTATCCTGGGTATGTATTTTTATCTTCTACACACATCTCATGTTTCTTCAATGGCAAGCTATCTAGTTCCATAATAATTAAAATGTACGTTTCTAATCTTTATTTTTATTATTTTTTCAGATTTGATAGAGATCTTAAATGGAGAACCGGAGTTGAAATTGTTCCAATTAAATGTACAAGCTCCAATGATTTCCAAATCACTTCAACTGCTCTTGAAGAAGCCTACCAAGATGCACAAAAACGCAACTTGATAGTCAAGGGGGTTTTGGTCACAAACCCCTCTAACCCATTAGGCACGGCCACAAGCCGCGGCGAATTGAACCTTCTCTTGAGCTTTATCGCCGCTAAAGGCATTCATTTAATTAGCGACGAGGTATATTCCGGCACTGTCTTTAATTCACCAGGATTTGTGAGCATCGTGGAAGTTTTGAAAGACAAGAAACTAGAGAACACCGATGTTTGGAATAGAGTTCACATTGTGTACAGTATTTCTAAGGATCTTGGCCTTCCTGGGTTTCGAGTTGGTGCAATTTACTCTAACGACGAAATGGTCGTTTCAGCCGCGACGAAAATGTCTAGTTTCGGATTAGTCTCATCACAAACTCAGCATCTCCTATCCGCTCTCCTCTCCGACAAAAAGTTCACTAAAAATTACATCTCGGAGAATCAAAAGAGGTTAAAACAACGACACAGAATGCTCGTTAAAGGCCTCGAAAAAGCCGGTATTGGGTGCCTAAAGAGCAATGCAGGCTTGTTCTGTTGGGTTGACATGAGACATCTTTTGGAATCAGACACATTCGAAGCGGAAATCGAGCTCTGGAAAAAGATAGTTTATGACGTGAAGCTCAATATCTCTCCCGGATCATCATGCCATTGTATGGAGCCTGGATGGTTCCGAGTATGCTACGCTAACATGTCCGAAGAAACACTTGAACTTGCCATGGAAAGAATCAAGCCATTCGTTGACTCAAAGAACAACCAAAGTACCAATCAAATGATGAAGAACACAAAAAGAAAGAACCTCACCAAGTGGGTTTTCCGGTTGTCGTATCAGGAACGTGAGCCTGAAGAACGATAACCTGGTGTGTTTGTATGCCAGTGTGAACACAGTGCCCACAATTTTTTTTTCAGAAAAAGAAAATATTTTTTATGGATATTGTTTTTT
>CAODLS012002747.1:0-14778 GCA_948243855.1 Flueggea neowawraea
TTTCGAATGTCTCCCTTTGAGCATTAGTGGTGTTCCTAGCCAGTTCATTGGGCAAAGCTTGCTTTAGGACTTCAAGCTTCTTCTCTTGCTTGAGAACGATTCTCAAGTTTCGAGACCAGTTAATGAATTTAGTCCCATTGAGCTTGTCCTTCTCAAGGACGGATCGTAATGAAAAGGTTTGTGAATTGTTTGATGCCATTTCAATCTACAAAATATGTATGCAAGATTAGATATGAGGTCTTATAAAATAATCCCACAATTCAAATTAATATCCCTTTAAATAATTTGCGTTAGTGATTGTGGGTCAAGATCCATATTTCACTTCGTCTTAGTCAAACTGAGCATGTACACCTAAGACTTATTTATTTAGGTAGGAACTCTTTCCAATTATATCTCATATAATTCTTGGATCGAATGGTATTAATATATTATGTTAGGCATTATCCCGTTTTAATGCCTAGGGTCGGGATAGTCCCACTACCCACGTTAAGTCAAATCTACATTTGAGTGTTAGGCATAACAATTATCCTAACCCCTCCCTCACAAAGATAATCTAGCGTGTATAGCTTTGGCATAGCTCACGCTTCGACAATCGATGCCTTGGAAAGTTTTGAACTAGGAAGGCACTTTACAACTTACTATTGTATAGATTCAATTTATTACGGCTTACATGACATAAACAGATTATCATACATTCAATCATGCAAAGCATATAAATAAAGTGCATAAATTTAAACGTGACATATCATGGGCCAAAAACTTAACTCTAAGAAGCTACATCTAATGTCTTCCTTCGAGTTGGGCCGGCTCTCCTCCCTTCTTGGGCTCCGTCTCTTATCTTGATTACAAGGTCTTCATTATTTACAAAATTAAATATATTCTATGAAAAATAAATTTTACATAAAAATAAATGACACGCAGGCCGTATTTAATTTACAACCCAATAATGAAACCTAGGCCTATGACATGCACCATACATAACCATTCACGAAAAATTTAAGCACCAAAATAAGATCCAATCTCAATACGTAAGCAAGAACATATGGAAAATCCGATTTTAATTATATCCATAGCCATTACGAGAAATCGTGTATTTGAGTTTCAAGAACTAACCCTATGAAGGGTTTGGGTGTTAACCCATTAGGTCAAACTCTTTGACCAACTCATTGAATGAGTTGTTCTTTGAAAACCCTAATCACACACTACTAGATCAAAGAGTGCCATCAATTTTCTAGTCAATTTCTCTTAATCAATTTACATATTATGATTTAACCGATTAAAGCATAAACATACAAATATACAACCAAATCATATTCAGCATACATCAAAACAACCAAACTAAATTCGGAAATGATCATTACCAATCCAAAAAAGATTCAGCAATACGTCAAAAATAATTAAAACACACTTTTAATTGTAACAATGCAATTCGACAATTAATATAAACACCAAGTTCCAATTCGTTTTTATACTAAAACCTAAACCAATTATTAATAACATCATTAATCAATTCGGTTTTCTAATTAATGACATTAAACCATTCGGCAAAATAAGGATCAAAACATATTCGTCTTTAACTCTTAAAACCGTAAACAAGTTATGAGTTCTTATTAAGCCAATCAAATAACCAAGTCATTAGGCAAAACAATTCGGATTCAACCCTAAAATAAAATTCCGAATTTGTTTTTAAACCATTTAAAATATACAAGTCCAGATTTTATCAAGGCCGGACCTATTATCAACTAAATTAAACATACAGACCGTTCTGATACCATTGTTGGGTTTCTTATGCGAATAAACATCTAATGTGCGCAACACAATACAACAACATCACACAAGAAACATCCAGGAACACTGTATATAATCATAATTGATAAAAGGAGGCCGGAATGTTTACCTTTTAGCCTTGCTGAATTGGTTTCCTCCAAAACAAGGTGTTGTCGAATTGCCTTTCTTTCCTCCGTCTCTTGTGCCGAATTGCAATTGACCTAGGGACTGTCAAAGGATGACTCCCCTCTACTCTCACACACCCAAGATCGTTGGTTAGGCTAATGTGTGCTAGCACAAAAAGAAACTGTTTTTCTTTCTTGAGGAATTCAGAATTTTAAGAGATAGAAGAAAACAAAATTCTTTCTCTCTTTTGGTTAGTGGTCGAACCCTAGACTAGTAAGGATTAAATGAGAATCAAATTCTCTTCCTATTTATTATTAGGGTTTCGGTTGGAATAGGAAAAGGAAAACCCTAGCCGAATTTTGAAGTGTGCAAGAATAAAATTCTCTCTCCTCCAATTTAGGTATTTCAGCTAGGAAAGCAAAGGGGAAAAAATAGGAGTGTCATTCAACCCTAACCCAAGCGAACTTGGAGAATGAGTGAGAGAATCAAATTCCTTCCTTTTTTCTCAATTAGAGTTTCGGTAAGGAAGGGAGAAACCCTAGCCAAAATCTTCTCTTCCTTTTCTTTCCTTTTAAGTAATTAATTAAATCTTATTAATTAATCACTCTTTTTAATTAACACCCCATAAGGGCGAATTCTTAATTTAGCCTAATGTGTGTGCCAAATTTCATCTTGGCCCATTTAATTATGTTTTAATCATCAACATAAATTAATGGCCTGGCAATAAAATAGTCTTAGCCCTAACCTAAATCTTTATTGTGAGTGATCCTGTAGGTTCATTCAATGTTAGTAATGTGCCCAAAATTAATTTAAAACTCATAAATCATAATTGATCTCTAGCAAGACATTATGATTACCCAAATTAAAATGAATGTCAATTGCGAATCAACATAACCTAATTACAACCTTATACAACCCTTTGCCTCGATATCAGGATTAGCATAAGGCATGGAATCGGTCACCCTTATTTATGCTAAAACATTTCCTTGATCTATAAGTGATTTTGACTTAGTCAAACAAATGATAACACTTATCACTTTGTTTGGGTGTGGCCACACACTACTCAGTTTCACTAATCAGGTGGCCGATGATATCTTCTCTCTCTTCGAGAGTGTCAATCCCTTCACTTCACTCATGTTCCTTAGCATGATTCATAACATACCCAATCATGCCCATACTTGTTACTCATTACAAATAACGTTAAGCGTATGCCAAAGTATACGAGAAATCACTCAAGAATCCTTAGTGATTTCAGGTCGAAGGATTCAAGTATAACCGTTGTATGAGAAATACTTATGACCTTTCAACCATGTAGTATTCTCACAAGCGGATCGATCCAAAATACTGTTCTCTAAAATATGATCATTTCACATAGTACATACTAGTCTTGGTTTATTATCACTCCCATGACAATAATCGATTAGGGACATTTAGAATATTATTCTTTTATTCTTCAAAGTTTTACTGTCCAAATCACATATTTGATAATTTAAGCAGAATCACTATTCATAAATGTTTTATCAAATTAAACATGCACATGAATAATAATGAGATAAAACAATACCTCATAATATTTATATATAAAATATAATCTGGATACAATGTATTGGGGTTAGGGCTCACACTAACACAACGCGTCAAGAATTTCATTTGAGAATTTTAAAAAGCAAAGGCAGAGTATCTCTTATAGTTACTCAAGATACGAGCGTGCTGAAGAAGTTGGTTATCGCACTCATTTGATGGCATTGTTGGATTTGATTTGTTTGCTTTTGCGGCAATGGTTGCCTTTTCATGGACACGATGAATCATCAAGTTCATTAAATAATTTTTTTTTAGAGTTGTTGGCATGGTAAAGTGAACGAAATGCAAAGGCTGGTGAGGTTACTGGGAAGAATGCTCTTCCCAACAATCAAATGACCTCCCTCAAATTCAAAAGTAACAAATTGTTGTGCTGTCGAAACTATATGTGCGATACTGAATGACATTGGAGATCACAAGTTTTCTCTTTTGGTTGATGAGTCGCGTGATATCTTAGTAAAGGAACAAATGGCAGTCGTTCTTAGGTATTTTAATAATAATGGAGAGGTTATAGAAAGTTTTTTAGTTATGGTTCATGTCACTAATACTTGTGTAAAATTTTTGAAAGAAGGAATTGACTCTCTATTTTCCAAACATAATTTATCTTTATCAAGATTAAGGGGTCAATGATATGATGGTGCATCTAATATGCGAGGTGGATTCAATGGTTTAAAAGCACTTGTATCGAAGGAAAACCCTTTTGGTAAGTATGTCCATTATTTTGCTCATCGGCTCCAATTAGTTATTGTAACTATTGCCAGAGATCATTGAGTTGTAAGCGATTTCTTTAATGTTGTCAACTTGATTGTGAATGAATGTGGATATTCTTGTAAAAGAGCGGAAAAACTTTGACAAATCGAGCATGACAATATTGTTGAACGTCTTGAACATGCAGAAATTAGCAGTGGTAGAGGCTTAAATCAAGAAACTATCTTAAAAAGGCCATGTGACACTTGATGGGGATCACACTTTAACACTTTAAATCGTCTACTATCGATGTGGCCTTCAATAACTGAAGTGATTCAAGTTGTGTATGATGATGGTTTTAATCCAAATACAATAGGTTGGTCTAAGACTCTACTTTTGAGGATGAAGACCTATGACTTTGTCTTTGTTTTAATCTTGATGATATGTATAATTGGATTAGTATATGATTTGTATCTTGTTCTTCAAGAAAGAGATCAAAATATTGTTCAAGCTATGTCTTTGATCTCAACAACCAAAAATGAATTGCAACATTTTAGGGAGAATGAATACGAATGGGACAACTTCTTAGAAGAAGTGAAGAATTTTTGTGTGAATAATTCCATTGATGTTATTAATATGGAAGATACCTTCAAATCATGTGTTCGTATGAAGCGACATGATCATGTTACCAATTATCACCGTTATCAGGTGGAGATTTAGTGTGAGGTGATTATACATATTTTTTCTTTCAATTATATCTTTTCTCTTATTACTACCATTGCACTAAATTAACAACTTTTTTTTCTTCTTATTTCTAGGTTCTCGATTTACTTATACAAGAGATGGAAAATCGTTTTCCAAAGACAAATACATGATTACTTCTTTGCATGAATTGTCTCAATCCAAAGAACTCATTCACGAATTTCAATATTGAAAAGTTAGTTCGTCTTGCAAAACTTTATCCAGAAGACTTTACTTGGGAAGAACTTATGATTCTTCCTCATCAGCTTCGAACTTATATTTCTAATATAAAAGATGTAGAGGAATTTGTTGAGTTCGATTTTGATGATGATGAATGCAAAACATTTCATCAGTTGACAAGCGAGCTGAAGGATGAAGAATGCACGTAGATGAGCAAAGGTGCAAACTTTGATGACACATTCTAAGCACGTAAATGAGAGTGCTTCTCACGTGGGCGGATGCAGATGAGGACAAAGCTAAGATGCTCCTCGGGATTTGAATTTCAAATATTTTCTGACACAGCTGACACAGTCACGTGAAGAATCAAATGAGCTATCTTTGAAGAAGAAAGTCTACACACGTAGAAGAAGTTATTGCGCACGCAGAAAGCTACTGGGTGAAAATGCATATTATTAAATTTAGATCAAATCACGTAGAATGTGGTACAATGCACGTAGATCGTGAGCCTACACACATAGAATAGGACTAAGCAATCTGTTATATATTTGGGTTGATTTTGTATCAAGTAAGGTTGTTTGCTTGGGTAGATAGGTTTCCTTGTTAAGCCTTAGAAAAGCAAGAGTGGCTACTAGTGAGCTTTAAAAAACTAGAGTATCAGTTTGATAGTTGAGCCCGCAAAAACAAGTGATTCATTTTTCTTGTTAAGCCCCCAAAAAACTAGAGGTTTTGGTTTGTTTGTTTTGTCCAGAAAACAAGTGGTAATGGTTTTCTAGTTGAGCCCGCAGAAATTAGGGTAATAGTTTTCTTGTTGAGGCCGCAAAAACAAGATGTAACAGTTTGCTTGTTAAGCTTACAAAAATAAGTGTTGTAAACGGTTTTCATCCACCCGCAAGTGAGGAAGATAGTGGATTAAAATTCTCTAGAGAATCTAAAGGAGTTGACGTAGGTCAAAGAGGACCAAACCACTATAAATCAAATTTGTGATCTCTTCCCTTACTCTCTCTTACTTGCTTTGCATTTGCATTTGATTTATATTGTTGTGTGTTGATTGAATATTTAGTTTTAAGTTGTTTCCACATTTAACTTTGCTTTTGGTATAAAAGAACTTTGATATTTGTTTTAATTTACAAAAGATTTTCAACAAAGTTTGTAACTTGTTAAAAATCCAATTTATCCCCGTCTTAGATTGCCGTTGCTTATTAGGACCAGAACTTATAGAATTCTCCAGCATTCAAGATTTGAAAAGTCTTGCAAAGAAATTGGTTCAAACTGAAAAGCTTGAGTCTTCTCTTTGGTATATCGTTTGATTGAATTGACATTGCTTCTTCCAGTTGCAACTACAATCGATGAAAAAGCATTTTTTGCCATGAATGTTATCAAGATGGATTTGCAAAATAGGATGGGAGATGAATAGATGAATGACCTCCTGGTGGTATATATAGAGAAATAAATTTTATACCTATTGGTAATGAGGCTATTTTGCAACGCTTTCAAGCCATGGAAACATGTAAAAAATAATTGTCATCTCTTAGTTCGAGTGTGCAAAAATAGTTGTATAATTACTACATGTATTCGAATATGCAAGTTAATTTAATTTTTCTATTTTATATACTTTTTTTTTGTCGTACACAACGCGAAGCGAGAAATCTGGCTAAGCAGATCCGACCCCTACTTAGCCAGATTCCTTACTCTGCCTCAAGTAAGTATTGATGCAGACTTTCGACATATGTTTTGGATGGTTAAACCATACCTTAAAGTGGCAATGAACCCTCTATTTATAGAAGGATTAAGGAGTGAATGATAAAAATGTATGAAACTCTTGTTTTTTATCATTTGACCAATAAGGATGTCATTTGATATATATTTTGATCCCTTGAAAAATGCTCTCCAAGATCCATTTTGATCCTTAGTTAATTGTATGCTCATTATCTACCTTTAGAAAACACATTTATTATATGTATAGAGAAATCTTATAGAATGTGACATTCTTTAATAGGCCCTTTAAGTGATGCACTTAGATTATTTTGCGGGGTTTCTTACATATATAACCCACCAAACTAAAACATATTCTATAAATGATCGCTTCAAAACTTTAACTAAATATGTCCATAAATTAGTGAAGTATTTTCTGAATATAGTCACCTAAAATCTAAAATGCGGTTCACCTAAATATCCTAAAAAATAGGAGTTGCCAACTTTTTGAAATCGAATTTAAAGGAAACTGGAAAATCACATTTATTAAGATATTACTTTGATTGATTAATCCCAAAATCAAAGGATATTTGAACCAATAATAATCATATTAAAAAAATCCTAATAAACACATATCAACAGGTTCAAAACACATAAAAAACAAAAAAAGCATAATAATCAAAATTGATGAATATATTCTTATTGAAACTTAATTAAAACTTGACAAAAACTTTTTCATGCCATTTAAATACATCACGATATTGACAAAATAATTAAGAGGTTCATGTAAGTTTCATTTGATTGTCTTTATATCATTGTTCACATTAGTTTTTAAATTGTAATGCATTTTTATAGATTGAACTATTTTTCAAACTTTATTGAAACTAAACAAGATTAGTTAAGATAAAAATTAGAATCCAAGATTGTTCACACATTTCTGACACTCAACTGACACTTATTGAAATTCGATAGAAACTACAGTGAGTGAGTTCAAAAAATTGAAATATAAAATTTTTAACACATTCATAGATCTTGATTGAAACTTAATTGAAAATTGATAAAAATCACATTGGGAAATTGAAAGCCTGTGGAAACTACAATATGAAATTACATAAGCTTCATTATGGTTTCTTTTTTTTTTAATTATTTAAAATTACTTTGTCACGTCATTGCTTTTTTTTTCAATGAATCGATATTGAAACTACATGAAACTTGACGAAAAATCATATAATAATTGTTCAAAAAAATGGAGTCAGCACAGGAGAGAGAAAACAAAATTTACTACCTTAAAAAATATTATTATAGTCAAAGTTGGTGCATATGAATTTACTATTATTCAAAAATTTTCGGCACGCTAATATCAAATTGTCTAAACAACCTTGAAACTTAATTGAAAAATAAAAAAACCTTAATTCGAAAGCCAAATAAAGAAATAAAAATCTTTAGCGACTTAACACTATAAGATTTTATTTTAATGGAAAATCAGATAATAATTACCTAATAAAAATGAGCCAACACAGGAAAGAGAAGCCGAAATGTACTACCTTAAATATATAATTGTAACTGAATTTATCTCTTGATAATCTTAGTGGGAAAAATTGGAATATCATAAGATACAATTGCATTACAAAAAGTTGGGATCGTTTACTTAAATAAAGTTTTGAGAGAGAGCCATTTTGTACAATTTTCTATATTTTGTGGGCTTTTGGGTCTCGGTCCTAGGTTATACCAACGAGCATATGACTTGACCATCTTCTTTTGGGCTTTGTTTTGTAGTAGTTTTAGTTCAGTCTTTTTTTGTCTATTCTTGCTGTTTTGCAATCTAATCTTTTTTTTGTTGAAAAAAATTACACATTTATATCCTCAAATGGAAATTATTATCACCAATATGACCCCTTTCAAACTAATATCAAGTATGTGATCACTCCCAAACTAATATAAAAAAATGCAACCTTTTGGACATGCGTGAGAAATTGGGAAACAATTGCAAGAAATTGATGAAATGTCACTAGAGAAGAATTTTTCGGCATTGTACAATAGGTGGACAAATACAGACAGGATGTGTACAAAACATACACAAATATCTATAAGTCTAAAAAAGAATTTATTTAAAAATAGCAAAAACTAATTTAATTTTTAACTAAATAGCATTTTTTTATTCTATAAAATGTTTGAAGGTCTACACTGAAGCACGAAAGTACAAAATCATACACGAAACACGTTTAGAGGTGTAAATATGCACAACTGTTAGTTTTGGTGTCCTAGTCCAATCATTTATGTGCATTGTCATTTGATTTATCAATTAATAAATAGGCATTTCATTTCATATATATGAAATATTATATGTTTTATGAAGATAAAACCTCTATAAATAGTTTATTCTTCAATATGTCATCAAGTCTGACTTGATAGTAAAACCATAAGATAAAAAGAATACTATTTTAAACGTCCTTAATCGATTGTTATCGTGGAAATGATAACAAACCAATGTTAGTATGTTGCTAAGTTGATAATTATGTTTTACTAATTATGGATATGAGATATCGCTTAGAACATAGATACTGTCACAGCCCGTCTCCGGACCATAACCAGCGTACGAGGTGAACCGTCTATAGGAGTCCGACTGATCTCGCACAAGCCTCATAGAATCATAATCTTTACCCCTTTCATTTCTTATTAAAATATTTTCAGTAAAACATTAAAGGAAAATCAATATCCATTTATATGAAAATAATATTTACAAACAAATATGTCGCATATCAGTATAAAACAAAACATAAACCCCATAACCCAACAACATGTCGAATGTGGAGCTCTAATACACATGAAGTAGCCCGTCCAAAAGGCACTACTAACCAAAAACGTCAAGATCTCACTGGGCGTAGATGCAAAATTCTGCCGAGTCCAATCAATCTGTAACAGAGAAACCATGCAACACAGAAAAATAAAGGGGTCAAACCCAGTGAGTGAGGGACAACACTCCAGATCGCCTCATACGTACTTCACAAAGACTGATTTGAAAACCAGTTGAAAACTAGCACATGCGATATACGACATGTATACATGTGTATACACTATATACATAGTATGTTTCCAAGAAAACATTTCAAAATCGTTTGCACCCAAGGAAAACACATGCACGTTGGTAAAATACTATCAATAGTATGCCACTTTCCCACCATATTATGACCACGGTCCTGCCATTGATCCATAATCCAATCATGTACCGGGCCAGGGTAACATGGCTACCGTCTACCTCGATAGCTAGGTATCATCATGCATTAGTATATCAAAGGCTACGTAACCCGTAGCGAAGGTGTCCCATAATCAAAAACATAATCAAAGCCATGCATATCTCATCGTTAAATTTTATGGAAAACATATATATATATATATCATTCTTCAAAACAAATTCGTGAATATCATTCACATAATCATGTTCATATAATTAACCAATCCTTAGATTAGTCAAATTCACAATTTAATTATAACACATAAAAAACGTATACAGTTCAAGACACAACCTATGTGTCTGGAGCTGCATCCACTCACCTGGATGTCCCAAGCTCTAGAAATCCAATCAAAGACCGCTGGTGGGTGGCTACTGGTGCGGACAAGCATGAGATGCTGTAACAAACACAATATAAGAATCATTAAATATGGTTTTGTGGCCTTATGGGATGCATGAATACAATGCAATGCATATGCCGAACTCTCAGGCAAGCTAATTCTAGCTAACCGAGAACCCTCAAGTGCTCTAAGCATCCTTAAAAACATGAATCTAACATCCTTTGTTCCAAAACAAATGATGATAATTGAGAATCAATATTCCCAATCTCGAATCATTTACACCTCAAGGCACAAATTATCAAATGCATCCAAACCAACCATGATTATGGTATCTCTAACCTATATTCATCAATATATAACAGAAACCAACTCCAAATAACTCAGAAATCTATGAAAATCCAAACACTAGCTCGGATTAGACCCAAATCACATAACCATGAAACTTCCGAAACCGAAGCTAAAATCTATTGATCCCAATCTCAACCGATCATAACTTAACATCAAACAACTCATAAACCCTCTGAAACACAGAAATTAGAAACATCCAAAAATCTTAGCTAAAACCTTAAACAATTGATTCATGATCAAAATCAAGAAAAAGAAAGGATCAATGAGTAATTCTTACCTTAAAGATCCAAAAGAAATCAAGAAAAAGCAAAAGAAGCAAATCAAATGGAAAGAGATGATTCAGAGAATATTTCTAGTGATGAAGAGTGAGTTCTAACTGAAAAAGAACGACTGAAAGGTATTTATAGCCTCACACAACCGACATGCCACATTGCACCTACAACATTCTAGAAGACATGCATCTATGTACACAGTACTAATGCTACACTTGTTGTACAACATCTACGTGGGTTGTACCATCCTCAACGCACACATACGTGCTGAACTGATGATTACCCTTCCTCCAGACCAAGATCTACGCACGTTCCACTATGTGCAACGTACACAGTATTTCCATGTCACTTATGGTGCATGCTCCACTAACATGCAATGTACTCTGAACCTATTCTATGCGCACAGAAGTGCTAAGGCACATCCACGACCAATCTCAAATGTCGATCAACGTACATTGAGCCCACCTTCTATGCACGTAGAAGACCTCTAGAATCTCCAACGCATAAAGAACACATGCTAGACTCTTCCAACCGAAATTAACCCTAAAAATCAAGATTCCTCACATCCTTAACATCCCGAAACTAGACAAAATGCTACAGTAATTCGGCTGTAACAGTAGGGAATATTACAGATACATGTTAGGGAACATATATTGGACTGACCCGCTATCAAAACACTTCATGGATCTATGTCACAAGTAGCTTTAATACAATGGTGATGTTTGAGTCCTCTGATTGAAACTCTCTATCAACTACTACATTAGGAATCACATGTTTTGAGTTAGTCAAACGTTATTCGTAACAGGGTAACAATAAATACTATGATTGGATATGTCATGAATTTTATAGAGGAGTGATAGTGACAGTGATGGATTTGTTCCTCTTATGAAGAGTGATATCTTTAGGCCACTTGATGAGTATGATTGATGGAATGTATGCATACTCAAATGAATTGATGAAAGAGTTTATCAATGTCATTTGTATATCAATCTACTTGGGATCAAGAAATACATTAAGCTATATAAGGTTGACATGTGACCATGCCTTATGCTTAGTATAGATATCGTGAGACAAAAGGACTAGGTATCAAACTGTGAAAGGTGAACTCGGATAACCGACATCCACTCGATTTTGGATTTCCATATTGTATTACTGGATATCACTTATGGACTACGGGCCTATGTTTTGGGACACCCATTGTCATTTTCGAGTAGACCTATTAGGTCACACACTAGAACAAATCGGATTGGTTCACAAATATTCTCTCTTGTGGTAATTAAATTATTGAGATGATTAATTTGATTAATCATTAATAATTTAGGGTTTTATGATTTATGCCATAAATATAATATAAGAAATTATCCATTAATGTAATGAAATTTTAATATAAATCACTTAATGTTAAGTTAAATATGTTTGGGCTTATTCTCATATGTGACATAACAATTTGGCTCATATGTGCTAATGAAAGAGTGATTTATTTAATGATAATGTATCATGTAATTAAAAGACCAATGACATTAAAAAGCCTATGTTTAATTCGACACACCTCCTATTTTATAGGAAAAATTCTGCACACTCCTATTTTTTAGGAGCCCTTATTCTTGTGTGAAAAGAAAAATAAAACCTATTCCATATGTGTGTAAGAAATTTGGCGCACTCCATAATTAATAAGGAGTTATTATTATTGTAGGACAAGAAAAGAAAAACCTAGTTCAATTTAACTAGGGAGTTCTTATTCTTGTAGGACAAGGAAAAGAAGACCTATTGCAGTTAAACTAGGGTTTTCTAAGTGCTTATAAATATGATGCACCTCTTGTCATATTGGTAAGAATTTGGCCAAATTTTTAATGCAATTACAATGGCTGGCCGAATTTTATTCACCCAAAAATAGAGAGAAAAATTTGTGACCAAGAATAGTGATAGTTCGTTCGTGTGGATACCTTTAGACACGTTGGCGCAAAGGCAACATGAAGGATAGGACATCTGAATTTCAAATACTAAAAGCTACACCAAATTTGCCTTAGCCCAATTTAGGAGCAATATTTTAAGTTAAAAATTGCTAACCCTAATCGTGTATGCTAATATGCATGGATCCTTGGTAGAATTCTAGGATAAAATTTTTGTTATTTTCATTACGTTATCCTTGTACGAATGTCATAGTATAGTCACAAATTCCAACAATAGTATCAGAGCCACTTGCATTATCAACATAGATGATTCCTTTTATATGTGATATAAATTGTATGTTGTTGTTGAATTCGGCCATGCTATTATTATATGATATTGTTGCTGAATTATTCATGTGATTTAGAATTCAATTTACCAAGATAAAATTGAGAATTTTATTTAGTTATGGGCCGAATTTATGTTGATGTTGAATTTGCAAAGGTTATTAAGATTCACTTAGAAAGCCGACTAGGTTTTGTATATGCTTGTTTTGTAATAGGATTACAAATAATGAATTGAATCATAATTTTTATTATGAGATTCAAGTATTAATGAGATTAATACAGATTCGGATTTTAAAATTAGCAACTCGTTTTAAGAGTAATGCGAATTATAAACCCCCTGGCAACCAGCTTGCGAAACCGCTTTAAACATTGAACGTTTAAATCGATGCAATTATTTGATTAATTGATTGATAATTTTTGTGTTCATAATCTGATTATGCTTGATTTGAATGATGATTCAAAATGCATGGTGCATGACATAGCCGAATTAACCCAATGTGATTTGATTATAATTGAATGTAATGGTTTGGCGAACGTGCCACTTTAATTCTTCAGTTTTTGGTTTACTGCAATTGTGCCTACTTTAATTCTTCTATTTTCGATTTATTGCAATTGTGCCTAGTTTAATTTCAGGTTTTAATTGGCAAGTGTGCCCATTTATTTTATCATAGATAAGTATAGAATTTATACAATGTATGTAAAGATGATGGAGGTCGTTCGCTGCAATGAATATTGAAGAACACCCTAGGTTGACCATGATCGTCACATTGACTTGTGAGATCGATTAGTTATGGGCTTTGTCATGTCACGTTTACATTTTATGCTACATATACATGTGATGAATGTATGCCATAAATGTGTGTTTTATTTTGTATCCCACGCAAACTAACAATTCGATCTCTATAAATAGTAATTCGTTAAAATGCCTTCTATAATCAATGCTAGTCAAGGCTTTGTTCATCGATGTGTAGTTTCTGCCTCCGCAGGGTGCACCCGATTACCTTAGTGAGGTGTGGGTGGATAATTGTTGTATCCATATTTTGGTTTATGGTTTCACTTAACATGGCTAGCAAAACGGTTTTGGGCCTAGGGAATAAAAAAGGGATTTAATGTCGAGACATGAGATGTCAAAATCCCTAGAAATACAAGAGTTATATTTGATATAATTGAAAAGAGTTTTCTACCTAAATAGCTAAGGTTAATAGCTCAGCTGACTTAACTTTGAGTGAAATATGGATCTTGTACCCATTATGTTTAAAATTCAAATTAACCTTAGGGATGTTAATTTTAGTTGGATTATTTAAAAGACCTCTTATTAATCAGTGTATTTGTATGCAGATATAATGTCACGACCATGACCAAAACCACATATACATGAGCATGCATTGCATACAATATAGATTGATCTGAAGTTGCATACGTTGTCCATATGGTTAGAAAAGAATTTACAATAATTTTGAGAGTAATAAAAGATTTATCGGTAGGACAATCAGGGTTCAAAAGTTAGACTATTACAAAAGAAGGGTTAATAGGTGGTTTCTTAAATACATTAGGACAGGTGTATAAATAATTTAAATTTGGTT
>CAODLS012003059.1:0-15057 GCA_948243855.1 Flueggea neowawraea
ACAATTAGTGAAGATCTTCAGTCTTAGATATAATATTGGTCACATTCTCGCATATATATGCTACTTGACATGGAACTTGTACTAGGTGCACCAAGTTGAGACATAATAAACTAATTAAACTACAACGAAACGTCAAACATAGCTAAGAATAGGGATTTCCAATTTTACATGTAACTAACTACACATTCTTGGCGTTGTTCACGTTCGACATTATTACAATTCCTTGTGTGGGCTTAACCCCAACAGTGAGTGATGGATCACATTTCTGTAATATGTATGTTAGAATCAACTTTACGGTAGGGCTTTACCAAACGGAGTCCAATTGAATGGTTGCTCCGATTGTGGTTGTGGCAATGATGAATCTAAAACCTTTGAAGAAGAAGTAGAAGCCTGGAAATTCGAACCCAAATCCGTCCCAAAAGGATTGATTCCTTGTGTAAGAAATGAATAATCATGAGTACTACCTGTAGTGGTTTCTCTTTGTTGATAGCTCCGGAGTTGCAATGCCTTGAAGATCAAGGAATTCGCGAGGTTCGAGCTTAGCATGCTGGTTGAAGGCCATGAAAGAGAGGGAAGATTTGTTGCTGCTGTTTCTCTTGCTGTAGCCCAATTCATGTTGAGGTTGATCATGTTGTTGAGGTTAGTATTTACATTGTTTTCAGTGGTGTTGTAACATTGTGTTGGGTTAATAATATTGTTGAACCCACCAGATGAGTTTGCATTCAGGTTTGGTAGTTCAATGTCTCCAAACTCATTGACAATTGAGTTTGTGTCACATGGAGACCCTATTAGAGATTGTTGAGATGGTGTTTGCTGTGGTTTCTTAACTGCTGAGCTCTTTTGGAAAACCCTACAAACTACCCATTCCTCCTGCACCAAGGAAACATACCATAGATACCATATTTAATATTCTGAGAATAAGGATGCTTTTTTAATAAATAAGATTTGAAAAAAAAAGTATGATGCTTTAAAAAGTTGTGCTATATTTTTTTTTTACAATGGATTCTATCAAAAATTGAATTCTCACTTCTTCAACTCAAAAATAACTCACAGACCAATAGGTTATAAGTCTATTAAGATTTTTAAAACATTAATATCCTTGATTAAAAATGACTACTTTTTTTTGTATTTTAATTATTTATTACTATATTTCTAATTTTTTATGAAGTTATAATATTTTCAACCAGACTCTTTTTGAAAAATAAATTATTTGAAAATCAATGAGCATGATCAAGTAACACTAAAATTGGCCCCAAATTTTGAGAAGTTGACATTAAATCTTGATGTCTTTATTTTCTTTCTCTAAAAAATTTGGAAAATAAATGAATCCCAATAAAATTTATTTAAAACATGGAAAAAAAAGGTTTAATGCATAGAGCAAAAGATGCATATATGTTAAATGAGTAGCGAGTAAATACCTTGGCGTGCTTGAAACGATGCTTGTTTTCAAGCCTATATTCATGCATGACCCAACTGCTTTTCTCACCTCTAGGAGCTCTACCCTTATAGAAAACTAGGGTTTTCTTCATTCCCACCAACACTCCTCTGTATATCTCCTTGTCTTTGCCTGTGGTTTTCCAATATCCTGCTTCTGTGGCTCGGTTGGTTCTGAGTCCTGTTGGGTATTTTCTGTCTCTCAAGCTAAAGAAATACCACTCTTTCTCCCCCATTGATGCCTTCCCTGCATCACCATATGTATATCATACTTCTAATTATAATATTTGTATGTCTCCACTCACCACTTCTTCATATTTGGGCAAAGTTAATTGATAATGTATAATATTGATACAGTCATTTTCTAATTCTAAAAAGTATATACACAGCTATACAATATAATATGCATTTTTTTAGTTGTTTGTGGAAGTGTTCAATGCTAATTACTATTTAAATTATTTGTATTTTTCAGAAGTTTTAAAATTGTGACATTTACTAATTAAGATGCTGTGATTCGATTCCTGCCGGAGCAGATAAAATGACTTACCAAAAAAATCATAAAAAAAATCAATTATGCGTACATATTTGCAAATGTTTTTCTTAAAATCCAGTCGCTGGAAGAAAGTATATCAAAATAAAATATAGTAGAAAAAAACAAAGCAAAGCAACTACTGGTTCAGTTTATTATTATTAACCATCAACATAACACAGTATGAGTAAATAATTTAAGGAAAAAAGAATAACCAATTACGCGTTTAAAATGGGTAGATATTGATTAAACGATTTAAAAAAGTTCAATTCAAGTAACGAAAACATGGCTTTATTTGTGGAAAACCTAGATATTGTAATATTTGATTACAATCATAATATATTGAAGAACGAACATTTTAGAGAGGCTTGTGTAATAGAACAAAACTTGAGTTCAAATAAAGGAAAAGAAGTTTAACAGAACAAGAATTCAAGATACCTGGGAGGTCCCATGGTTCAGACTTATTGAGATCAACATCAACAACAGCTTTGGAGGTGAAACTGCCATCAGAAACCTTTGGTGTTAAGTAACATGTAATAAGCTCTTCATCTGTTGGATGGAATCTGAATCCAGGAGGAAGTTTTTCCTCCATTTTCTTTCAACTTGACTAAAAAAAAGAACCTTTCTATTAGTGCAATAGAAAGCTAACTAGCTAGCTAGGACAATTAATGAATTGGTTGTCTCCTAGCTAGTGCATGTATGTATTTCGTGTTAAAACAAGCTTCATAAACATGAACAAAGAAGATGATCAGGTGATGGTGAAGGTTAATGTCTTCTATAAATCATGGACTAGAGGCATCAACAAGGGCTTGCTAACCAATATTTCATCGTGATAAGTACAGCTAACACTTTGACAAAGACGGTGGCATTAAAGTCTTCATTTTCTAATGAAGTCTAGTTTACCCAAAATGCCACTGGTTTTTAACTAATATATAATTTTTTTTATATGAGAACTCGAACTCTAAATAATGTATACACCCAATTAATTTTTATTCTATTGAGAATTCCATATTCAACAAGAATATCATTTATGCACTATATATTTATATTGCGCAAATCTCTCTAATAATTTACTTTTAAGAGTTGGTTAGACTTTTTTATTTGGAAATAAAGACTTAATTTATTGGTCATTCTAAACAGTATCCAATGTACCAAATATTAAAAGTGACTATTTATCCAATATTTTCATCAAATGTCCTATACTTGTATAGTTTTCTTTTGATAAGTTATTTTCTTCTCTCACTTACAATCTCTTAATGCTGGAGGTGAATTTAATACTAATAAACTATAAGCGCATTAATATACGTATTATAAAAGTTGAATAGAATTTCTTATATAAACTCTGAAAATTTTTAGTTAATGCAAGTATCATTGCGGCACCCGTTTCACACATAAACTGATAGATTAATTGTTTTATATCGTCAGTAAGATTTGGTGATATTACCAAAAAAGCACCTCACATCTCAGGCATTGACTTGAACAAAGAAATTGAAAGTATGATTGGATACTAAATAGAATTTAATTGATTTTATAATGAAACGAGTGGCAAAACTTCGTGCACGAGAGTTGAGTCTTCATTACATTTTGATTTTATGTTGTAGTTTAATGATAAAAATTTAAAAGAAGTGTTTATTTTGTTTATATGATCCGACATCAACAAACCTTCACCCGTTCCTACCCACCCAAACCAAGCTAGTCCAATGAGAACTAATTGGTCTTTAGTTACATTACAATACACATCAATCTTAACTACACTTGTCGACTTCTTGATTCTTTCATTTTGCGTCCCTCTGGGAGCGTCTCTGTGTGTGTTTTCTTTTAAAGTAAATTAATAACCAACTTGATATTTAATTATCACAGTGATGGATAATATATTGAATATCTAAATTCATTATCTAATATGGAAGCTTAATTTGACAAGCTAGCTAGCATATCTCACTGATTTTTTTGTCATTAACCTATTCCATAATTGATCAATACAATTTTTAATTAAAAATGTCAAAATCTACCCTCCAAAATTAATAATACGTACACACTCAGTGACCTTAACATGTATAGTGATTAATAATTATATAGAGACAAGCTTAGAGTGTGGTTAGCAGTTTTTTTCCTTTTTAAATAAAAAAGTAATATCTCATAATGTAAAATGAATTCTTTTCTAAAAGTTGATTTTTTAAAATTTTCCATTCTTGTCTATTTTCACTAATTAAATTTGGCTTATTCAATTAAGAAAATGTAAACTTCAGGTGAATTCACATTTCTGTCACAATTTTAAAGTTTTTGCAAAATAAAACACAAATTTTAGGGTGTGTAATAAATCTGTCCCCAATTGACATTGTCAAAAAACCCATGAAAAGTGCTGATGTGGCAGCTGATGCGGCATGATGACATGGATGGGCTGCTGATGTAGGGGATGTCGTGGACTGTGTTGTGAAACAGAAAAGAAAATATGTGAAGCTCCAAAAACAGTCTTTCTAGGTTAGGTTAAACAACACTGATTTTGTTTTTGTTTTAACAAAACTTGAATTAACAGCTTCATCTTCTCCGCACTGAACGTACTCAAACTTTATGAGATCGAGAGAAATTCAGACTGAAACGTATTAAACATCTTCAACTTCAAAAACAACAATAAAAGCTATCAAACACATAATTAATAACACTGACACCATATTGAAGAAATAAAAAAAGAAAGCCGGGTCCAAATCATGATTTCAAAATCAAACACATAAGTATTTTAAGCTTCACTAATTTCCTTTTTCCAATTTTACTCTACAATCCACGTCATCCGTCCTCATCAGCAGCCCATCTATGTCATTATGCCACATCAGCTGCCACAACAGCACTTTTGATGGGTTTTTTTTTTTGTATCAATTCCGTGACGGATTTTTTGCAGAATAAAACCATGATAGAAATGTGAATTGACCTAATGTTTATGTTTTTTTAATTAAATAAACCTATTAAATTTCCCTAATGAAAGTATGTTACTTTAATGATAAATATCATCATTATCAATGCATTAATAATGCACCATCTCTATCACTATTTTAATTATTTTTGCGATTAATTCTTTGCTTCAAAACATACTTTTTGAGCAAAATGAATAAAATGTAATGCGGCACGAGTAAAAGAGAATAATTGATTAATAATTATCAACTAATTAATTAAGCTAATGATGAATTTTTAAGGCAGACTAAAGCTTGTAGAAATCATTAGCATAGAATATTTGATAAATGACACTCCAAGATCTTTCAACTTGTTTTTCATATATACTATTTTATCTTTCTATAAGAAAAATATAATACTATCCATAGATAAATTAAATATTTAGATGGACAATGATTACTAAGAGTGGTTAAAAAAGGTCACCAAACCAAAAGACTGAGTCTTTAGTAAGTATTTCTGTTGGATTTTTTCCTCCCTGCCCTCCCAATTGTCTTTAAAGCTCCTCATTAATTTCAATCCTAACATGAACATCAATTCCCTAATTAAATTCATCTTAGTGTACACATGTTTTTCCTACATTGTGCTAGAACCACACATTTACAAAAATTCATGCACAAGGTTTTGCCCATGAAAACTCAAATAAAATTATTATCCACTTACCTTTTGTTTCAACGATTTGGTGAGACTATGCAAGCCATGTACAGTATGAAGGCAGTCAGGAATTGGTTGAAGTCCAATTTTGTTATATAGTTTCTTCTCTAGATATAGACAAAAATTCTCTGTATGTTTTGACCTTTTATAAAGATAACCAAGAGAGTACGTGTGAAAATCCATTTCATTCATGAAATTACTGTTTATATATGTTTTTAATACAACTTGGAATTATTTTATTGGGTAAGTAAGTTTCGACTTGAATTGCTATTCGTCAAATCCGAAATCTAATAAGTTGGTTGCCTCAAATCTAGGCAAAAGCTCTCGAATTAAGCGACCGGCAAATTATGCAAATTAAAAAAAAAAACAAATTGACCTTAATAAGTTGGAATATCTTTTTTTTAATACTCTGTTTCAAAATTTATTGGACAAACGGGATTACTAAGAAAAAGTAGTTAAATTAGTTGTAATTTGTTGTTTCTCACTGATTTATCAAATTTACCGTCATATACAATTTTCTCGATAAATAAAAAATTCTAACTAGCCAATAAACATAATTATCAATAAAGCATTTGATGATAACAAGACTAATATATTAGAGGCAAAAAAGATATTTTCTCTAAAAATACTAAGTACATAAATAGAAGTAGGTCTATTTTTTAAGACATCCAAAATGAAAATTAGGTCTATCTTGATGGTATGAAGGAGTAAAAAAACATAAAAAAGTATTTATTTATATTTATATCTAAATTCAAATTTCGTGTAGTCTCTTAATTCCAAAAACTTTAGCAAGAGAAATTTTATTTGAACATTGCAATCCTTTATTCAGAACTAAATGTAGTCCTACAAAAGCGAGAGAGTCGGAGGACTGCGTCTTTTTCTCGTAAACCCTCCAGAGCTTGAGTAAATTCATTCTGTAAAGTTTACATTATTTTCGAAGTGTAGTAGAATCATGTACTTCTCAAATAATGTAGAGAGTAATAATTATAGAATTTGGTTTCTAGATAGAGTGTGTTTTCTTTTCTTTTTGGACAGAGGAAGGGTTTCATTGTATTGCATCAATATTTGAGTTACAAATTTGTTTCAATTAAAATGGTGGATTAAAATTCCAATCCCCTGTTACAAAATCAGAAAATAGGTTAGGTATATAACCACAAAATTGGTAACTGTATTGTTGTTCTTCCAATGAGACGTTCTTCAAATGAGACAAAATGTAATATATAGGAGACAAAAGGGAAATTTCATGAATGATAGCAGATAACTCCAAGGGGATTGGTAGACACTGAAAATACTAATAAGGACTGCTGATTGATGTGATTAGAACTACTAGACTGGTGGAATGTGAACTTTGAGCTGCATACAAGAAAAAGAACATTGAGCATTACACAAATAAAGGAAAATTGCATCTGCCGATGTACCTTTTGCTTCAGGGCTTCTAAGGGCCTTTATTTTAACCTTTATCAAATAGGCCTCGTTACATTATATGGGCCAAATATGTTTAGGTTTACGCAAATATCCTGTTGGGAAAACCTTACCTTTGCAAACTTAGCAGCTTCCATATCCTCAATTTATTTTCAAGAAAGGGTTACGAAAATATTTGCACAACTATGATCCTATTTTCCCTATTTTTTTACAATCTTTCTCTCTCTAACCAATTTCTTGTCCCCTTTATCTTTGTACAATGTCTCTTCTCTCTCTTTCTCGTTCACTATCGCATTCCTCTCTCTCTCTCTCTCTCCTTCTTTTGCCATCTCCACTATTCTTTTTCATCGTCTCTTTCCCCTCTGCTGCTTTCGATCACCACCTACCCACTAGTGATGGACCCAGAGTTATTTTCAATTAGGGGCATCGTTGAATAACGTCATAGAAGTTGAAAGTGATTTTAGTGGCGAACGGATGGACGATAGATCAAATTAAACATTTAATTGTTTATTTTTTTAAGTATAGTGGCTTAAAAGTAGGGCTGCAAATGAGCCAAGCTACTCGTGAGCCACTCGACGGTTGACTCTATCAAAGTTCATTCATGACTTGGCTTGTTAATAAATGAGTCGAGTTTGAATAAGATTTTAATCTCGAATCAATAAACGATATGAACTTGAACACCGAATAGGCTGGTATATGTGTTCATGAACAATGCTCGCGAACAAACTCGTTTGTATGCTCGTTTATATATATACATGTGTATATGTATATATAAATGTATACATTTTTATATATGTTTTAAACTAAATTATGAAAAAAAAACATATGTTTAGAATATTATTTAATATTTGAGTCACATTAACAAAAGTGTAAGCTTGTACTAATCGACTGTGCTTATAAAAGTACAAGTATGCTTGAATAAGATCTAATATTATATTAAATTTATGAAACAAATTGAAACTTATAATAATTTTTTGTTCAACTGTATGCTCAATATGATTTTATTGAACAAATTTAACTTAAATGTATTTTTTTTTTACAATTTTTTCCAATTTGAATTTGCAATCTCGTTTATGATTTTATTTGAGCCTTTATTGAGCTGAGCTCGAAAAGTTCGAGAACAAGCTCGTAAGCTCGCGAGCCTTGTAACGAACCGAATTTGAACAAGATTTTGAGCTCAAGAAAGAGCTCAAGTTCGAGCTTGAGCTTGTAAAATTTTAGTCAAGCCGAGCTTGAACACTCCAATGCTCAGCTCGATACACCCCTATTTAAAAGTTATTATAATAAAACTATATATATATAAGACCTCATATTATAATAAAAATATATATGTAGGACCTCGTCGGCGTCGAGGGCCATAGAACCCTCCCGGACCCTTGGGTCCATCCCTGCTTCCTACTCTCCTTTAACGCGTCGAACTTCATCTCTTCTCCCTCTGCCATCGAACACATTTTTCTCCATCTCGTCTCTTCACTCTGATGGATCTACTGATTGGAGTTGACACACCTTGCGATTGAGATTGAGAACGATGAATGGAGATCAGTTGTGGCGGTGATTTCCTCGACCATTGTCAACATGTTCTCTCTTCGGCTGCATTAGCTAATATGGCGACGTCGTTTTTTTTACATTGCAGCGGCTAGGGTTTCACAACCTTATAACTGTTATAGTCCCTAAAATTATGATTTTGTCCCTCAAATTTGGGAAATTACCACTCTATTTCTAAATTTGGTTTCAGTCCCTAAAATTTGCATTGTTAAATATTGTTGAAAAGTAAAGTTTCAGCAAACTATTATTATTATCTTCGAATGAATAGAAATTTTTAACCTTAAGTTCTAATTACCAAGTTAGGGTTTACGGTAAATTAACAAATTAAACTCAAAAAAATAAACAACCCTTATGTTAACATTTGAAAATTTATTTATTCATTTTTCATCTGAGGAAATTACGCAATCAATATTCAAAACAACCCCCAAAATTCAGTTTAAAATTGCTTTTGTGCATTAGTTCTATACTTGTTCACATCATTTATGCACCTTGGCAATTGTTTGAACAAATGAACTAATTCAATTGAAAATTTAATTTGTAAACTATTCGTACACTATTTGTACACTTTTGCAATAGTTTACACTATTTTTTTTACTAAATATAACTCTAAGCTAATTTGAATTAAAATAATATTAAATTTGAATCAAATTAATTGAAATGAATGAAATTAGTTAAAGTTTAACTTGTAAACCATTCATGCACCATTTATATGCTAGTTTACACTGTTTGTGCACCAATTATATACCACTTATACATCTCTAGATATAGGTTGCGAAAATATTTTTTCACGTGACCTTTTTTCAAGTTCTCGCGAGACGTTGCGAATTTCTTGTGCGTGGGTATAAATTCATGTAATTGTGCAACTAGTGTAGTGCTTCCCAATAATTTTAGAAATAGTTTGAGCACATAATATTTGTTAAAAAATTAGCATATTAAAGTTGTATAAACGGCTCATTTGCGTACCTAACTTATTGGAGAGAGTATATACCACCATCAACACATAAGCACATCTTTGTGCTCTCCTTTACCCAATCCATCCTCGGACATGAGATAACATAACAATGGTTGCCTTCAGTCTTGCAGCAACATTAAGTTGTTGGAGAGCCTTCCAACACCTAAGGCATCAAAAATTTGTTTGAATTATCGTTACTGTTTATTTCTGAATTAGAAACTTTCTTCTCAACGTCCAACCTTGGAAGTCACTTTTGATTTTAGTAGCAGCATGGTGTTTGAAGATATCCAATCAAGAATAAATAATAATTAATTAATGAATAATTAAATAGAGGATCAAGAACCTACTTCGAAACACATGACATAAGAACTCAATTGGATATACAAGAAATAACCCATTACTAGTCGCCACAAACTACCTTCATTGGAATGATAGCAACATGGTATGTATCCGCAAGTTAAGGGTCATCATAATGATCTTCTTGTAGGAAGGATGAAGAGTATAACGAAGAATGAAATCTCCTCCTCCTAGCCACTTTTATAGGTGAGAGAATTTTCTGTTTTGTGTGTAGTATCAATTCAAAGAACTAACCCTAATTAGGGTTTTAGTGGACCTATATATTTATATTGATTTTATGTAGGCTCTCCTTGAACATATGCAAAACTTAGTCACTAAAACCTATTGAGAATATGAACTCATTAGATACTTAATCCAATTCCACTTTGGACTTTATCATAATCCGGCATGGACAGACCCATTTTCTAAAAGTGTTGATTGCAAAGCACCTGATAGCAACAATTTTCTTCTAAGTAAGTTGGATTTTAGTAGCTGCTTCCACCTCAAGGATTCAAAATCTATTAACCTCGCACATGTACGAAAATTTCTTCTGAATGATTTTGTAAGTAGACCTTGCTACACAACCACAAATATATTTCTAAATAATAATGGCAGGATAAAAATGGTGACACATTTTTCGTCTAGCAAACCATACTCTTTTTGCTCATTGGATAAGCAAAAGTGATCTTTGTAACTTGAGAAACCCAGGTGTTAAGTGGTAATGCGAATAGAATAAGTAGAAAAAAAGTAAAGAGATCAATCACATAACACAAGAATTTATGTAGTTTGGTCGGTGTGACCAACATTCACTGGCAGAGAATTCGACAAGTTGACTAAGTCGATAACTACAAAGAAGTTCAAGTGAAGTTTAGACTTCATGAATGTTCGTAGAGTTTGAACTTGAGGCCCTTCTAAATGTGGTAGAGGAATTATTCAATATTCTGGAAGCTTTGGAAAGTAAATTTAAGGTGAAAAATTGTTAAGTTGAATTAATTTTACTAATGGGTTTAATCCCTTGGTAATGGTTTGGTGCTTAAAGGTTTGGTACATGCGACTTGGAGAAATCTGATGCAATAATACGAAGCAAAAAAGGTGATTGGTGGTGGTGGTGGAATGCAAATATGATCTGCGCGTGTTAATTTGGAAGAAAACCATGCATGAATTTGGGTTGGTGGATCAAATGGACTAAATGTGTGATTTGGATACACAAGATTACAGACAGCGGCGGATCCAGGTGGGGGCTGGTATGGGCGGCCGCCCCCACCAGCGGTCGGGGTACCTCTACCCCCATCCCCACCTTGGCCTTGGATTCGTCCCCCCTCCCCCGGCTGTAACTCTTGCCTTGCTATTCAAATTCTTTTGAAAAAAAAATAGGTAAAACGCATGAGCAGAGCAGTCCCCTTACTTTCTCTACTGAAATCTTAAAAAAACGCATAAGAGCAGTCGCGCCGAGCACCTTCACACACCATTCCCTTCTTCCTAGATCGATCTTCGTCTCCGTTCCGTTCTGTACTGCCGGTAAGCTTTCTCCTTTCAACTTTCTCTTTTTCTTATAATTTCAGTATGTCAGTTGATTAGGGTTTAAGTTTGACGGTTTGTTAACTGTTAGATGAGTGACTGTGAGCAATCCGCCACCACTGCCATTCCCTTCTTGAAGATGGTGGTCTTCAATTTCATTTTGAGTCACTTTTTTTTAACAAGGTTCTTTAGTTGAGAAACTTCAATATTAAATGAACAAGAAAGTGTCCTTCGAGTTTAATTTTGGTTTTGGTCTGATTTGTTCTTGTATGCTTCTTGGACAGATTTGTTGAGCTAACCATGATATGAGATATTTCATGTTTTATCTTCAGGATATACCAAAGAAAGGAGTAATATTGTTGTCATTGGGATTAATATACACACGACAACAGTTGAATTACATGAGAAACTTGCCATTCCAGAAGCCCAATGGCCACTTGCATCAGTGAACTCTCTGCAATAGAATGGAAATAATGTTTTATCACTGTCTCAACATCGAGGGGTTAAAGAAATGACTGAATGGATGCATAAGGTACTTGCTCCCTTTGCTTTTTTTTTTTTTTATTTTCTTCCTAGTTTATGTTGCAATTTGGTCTGTTTGGAGCTACCTCTTAATAGTTTAGGATCCCAGATTCAAGTTCTATTCTGACCAATACACTGAACCTGCATATAATGAACTGATTTGTTATATGGGATTTTGGCAAAATTTTCCTCTGGGTGATGCAGGGTAGCTCTGATTACTGCTAATACATAGTACATTGAAACTTTAATACAACTCAAATGCCTCTTTAGACAAGTACTGAATTGTAATGCAAAGTTTTATTTTTGCAGACTAGTGGCCTTCCTATTCTAGAGATTTGTAAGCACCGTTTTATCTTGCATAAAAAAGATGTTGCAAGACATTTGTTTGAAGTATTGTACAAGAATGGAGTTACTGAGGATTGTACACATGTCAATCGTGGCCTTCTTATTTCACTTCCTTGATTTAGCAAGGTTCTTATGTTGGTAGTGTTTTTGGGAGGCATAACAAAGATGTTGCATATTATTCTGTCGCCGCCCCTCCCTCCGCCAAATCCTGGCTTTGCCACTGATTGCAGAGACAAGAAAATATGTAGTACATCAGTCCAAGCCGTGCCCGAGATTGTGTTTTGGTCCATGTAATTAAGTTGGCGTGTGACTAACTTAGATTATAAGGAAAACATATTTGTTTAGTTTGGATTTAACCTAATTTGAGTGAGAATCATTGTAGACATATATAAAAGGGTTGATAAAATTTATTGTAACACTTTTTTGTCGACTTTTATAAGAGAATAAAGAATAAATCGCTCTTTTTCCCTGTAAATGTAGGCCATACTGACAAAACTTCTTAACACTATGTCTCTCAAAGATGAACTGAACATATCTTTTTATTTTTTCACACATATTCTGCTTTTCTGCATGACTAATTGATAGGTTGCATTTTAGACATGATTTAAGTAGCATTTTGTGTGTGTTTTTTCATTATAAATTGTTATTATTTGTGTCTTTTTGTGTTTTTATACTTGTTTGGTGTTTTAGGTGGAATATTGGTGAAACATGAAGAATTGGAGCTATTTCTGCGCATTTCAGGTGAAAATTACATTTCTGTATGATCATGCCGTAGTTGGCTGCGTGCTGGGATTTTGGGTCACGTTTTTAGAACCTCATGGACGTGTTTGAAGGCTCATAACTCAAAATTACTGCTTGAGCAATATTTGGACCATATTATTATTATTTTATCAATTCTATTAGGACTAGGATTAAGTTTTGAGCGAGAGCACATATAAATACTCTTTTAAAACTCATTATCAGTAGCTTTTACATTACGCTAAGATGGGAGCATGCCCCAAAACTTTGTTCATTCATATTTTACAGGTTTCTTCTTATTATCAGTAGCTAAATTCTCATCTAGTCAAGGTATTTTCAAGGTTCAATCCTATTATGTTGTGAGACTATTGTTTTAATTGTTATTAAGTGATTCGAATATTTATTCAGTTTCTGTGCCTTAGTCCCTTTATTATTATTTCAGTTGATTGATTGACTGAGATAATATAATATTATTTAGGATTGATAGTGCGTCACATTAGTCTTAATCTAGGTGACAAATAACGTGAGTTTATGTGTTGGATATTATTCATTGTTATGGAACAGAATAATCTGGTTTAAATGATTTACGGCATTTTCTACTTCACTGGCTATGATATGGGTCTCTTTGGTTCTTACTGCTGCCATAGATTAAACCTTGTCAGGGTGTCCCGGGGTTTGTTTAGTGGTTAGGGAAATAGTCTGTAGGGCGTCCCGGGCCTATCGATTAAGTAAGAAAAGATTGGTTAATTGAGTGTGTCATTGTTAACTATAACTCTGTCTATTCAAATGCTTGATGTTTATCTTTTGTGTCTTTGATCAACTGATTGGATTGAATGGAGATGTACCTTAGCTGGATTTGTACTATTATTGAATTTCTATCATTTTCATTCTTATTGTTTTATTTCTTCATTGCGAATTTTTAATCTTTGCTTACTTTTAATTTCGACTTTAACTTCACTTTTATTAATTCATTTTACTTTCTGTTTTTTGGCAATTAAATAAACTTTACCAATCTCTATAGATTCGAACATGCTCATTGCTATATACAGAATCATTATTTTTGAGTAGGTAATTAATTTTGTTGGTTTGACACCCACCAAATTTGGAGTTGTTGCCGGGGATTGGTGTCAAAGTTTATTTATTTGTTATTTTTGTTGTTTGTGTTGATTTTCTTTAACAACAAAAAAAACAAAAAAAAAATTGTTTCGATCATGGATAGTGACTTGCATTACTTTGGGTTCAGCCAAGATCCATTTGAGGTACGTGTTTCTGAAATGAAATATGTGCTTTCAAATATAACCTCTACCTTGGATCAAATGAATTTTAGGAATCAAGTGCAATCATATAGAAATCATTCTTCTCCAAGCTATCAAAGCAACATGTTGTCATATAAAAATCATTCTTCTCTAAGCTATCAAAGCAACATGTTCTCAGTGCCTCAATATGACTCATTCTCAAATTATTTTTATGACTCTTATGATTATTACAGTACTACTGACCCTTATTTATGAACTGACAATTCAGGATGGTGGGAGCATCCAAATTTCAACTATAGAAAGGAGCCCAAAGATTTTCAGCAATTTCAGCTAGAATTACTGACTCCTCCACAACCTGAAATTGAAGATGGAATTCAATCATTAGAGGATGTAGTAAGATCAATAGCAACATCCACACAGCAATTTCAGGAAAAAACAGAGGCTAGTTTGTAAGATATACCAAATCAAATCAATCAACTAGCGGTTGCAGTTAATAATTTGGAGAATCAATATGAATTGTCTAAAGAAACTACTGATGATCCGGTCCATGACATCAATGCTGTGACATTGAAAAATGATGAGTTACTGAAACTACATGATATTGCGATTGCATTATAGCATGGCTGTGCCAAAAGTGATACAATGCTGACAGAGGTAAGAAACAAGGTAGAAACTCAACTTTTAAATTCTGATCCAATTTTTGTTTGTGAGGATGATCTAGTTTGCCCCAAGAAGTCAGTTGAGTGCTTAAAGGATGAGGATGAGAAAGCCATGAAGGAGACATTCACAAAAGTTGAGGTAAGCATTCTTTCACTTGATTCAATTGATCATGAGCCAAAATTTGTTGAATTTCTCAAAGAATTTTA
>CAODLS012003108.1:0-10744 GCA_948243855.1 Flueggea neowawraea
CATACATGTGTCTAAGTTAGGAGTGTTTGTGTCAAACACAATCACATCAAAAGAAAGAGAGTTGGTGAAATACAACCTTATCACTTATTTGATTTATCCTAAACTCTTTAACCATATCATTAACATTTAATCATATGTTAAATTACATGTATATGACCGAATTTAATACTCCTAATTGGGCTTTAACGGGTTGGCTATTTAACTCACTTAAATGGCCATTCATTTAGCCTGGTCACTTAAAATTACGTTTACGCAACTTTTACATAATTTTAAATGAACCATTATGAGAGATAAAATCATTTAACCTAACCAGATTACTTTGTGTGCGATCCTATAGGTCCATCTAAAGTCGGTAATAGGCCCGAAATGGGCTTTCAGCCCATAAGTCGTAAGTGGACTCTAGCAAGTCATTGTGACTACCCGAATTAGATGAATTGGCACCGTTAGTGAAATAATGACCTATTTAAAATCTTATGTGATCCTTTTCCTATTGATATCATTTTTAGCATGAGGCATGAAACATATCACCCTCATTTTCTGCTAAGATATTTATTGGTCTTTTAGTAGACTAATTAGGTCAAATGTGTAATAACTCTTATTACATCATCTGGGTGCGGCCGCACGCTACTCAGTCTCACTAACCAAATGGCCAGTGATATCTCTCTCAATGAAGAGAGTGGAAATCCCCTCACTTGACTCATAGCTCCTCAGGTGCTTCGTGGTATACCTAACTATACTCATACTTGGTACTCGGTTACGAGCCCGTTAGACTTACGTCAAAGCATACTAGGGCTCACCTAGGTTCTATATTGATTTCAGGTCTGAGAAATCAACTATAAGAATGTAATGAGATTCACTTATAACCATGTAGTGAACTCATTTAAGTGGATCTATCTATACACTGTTCTTAACAAGTACTATGTCCTTGATCGACATTCCATGTCCTATGATCGGTAAAACTCCAACATCTCTCAAGGAACATACTAGTCTTAGTTTATTATCGTTCCCATGATAATAATCGACTATGGATATTTTGAATAGTGTTTGTAAACGTTTAGGTTTTACTGTCAAGTCACCACACTTGCATCATGAACCCACAAATATTCATCGGTACTTTGTTAATTTATTTGTACAAGAAAATAAAAGAACAAGTTATTGCTTTATATTATAAACTAACTGAAATACAATGTCTTGGAATTTGAGCATACACTAACAGTAACTTGATTTGTAATTCGTAGTTGGTAGATTTGACTCAGTTGGGATTGTTGAACTGAATTGGTTTGAATGTTTAGATGATTGTTGATGGATTATTATGATGAATTGTTAGATATTTAAGTTGATTGATGACAGGGAGATGCTTATATTATAGGAGAGAATTTGCCGAAATTTCAATAAAAATAACATGATTTTTATTAAGGTTATTAGAATAATTATTCTTTGAAGAAAATTTCATTTAGGTTAATATGCTCGGATATATAAGGAGTTCGAGTTTTGAGGTGGGCCCGCTCTCTCAATTCTTGCGCTGGTCATGGACAAAATTCGGGTCATGACAAGATGTAACCCACAAAAATCATCATCGCCAATCTGCCATCTCTTTTCCCATCACCACCATCGTTAAAATCAACCACCAATTCCTCTCACAAGCTGCCAAACTCTGCTTAACCCGCCGGCCTTCTCGCTTTCTTCTTCAAGTATGACGCCTTTCCAAGTAACAATCAATAAAACCCATTCTTCAATTTCTTCAATAATGACAAAAGCCAACCAATTTATCACAAAATCAACACCATTGAAGCAAAACCCAAAGGTTACCCAAGCAATATTCTTCAAAATTCAAGAGCTTCCTCGCAAAATCAAGATCCAAGGTAGCTTACCCAGTCAAATTTGGAATCTCTGAAGGGAACCCACCACCAACATCATTGGCAACTGAATGGTCACAGAACTAGCGGAAGCGGCGGTGGCAGTTTACGGCGATTTGGTTTGTGTTGGTTTGAAGAGGAAGCAGGGAAGAGAAGACAGGGAGGAGGAGTTGGAGAGAGATTGAGAGAGACACAAAGATAGTCTTAAAGGCTTAAGAGAGTAGTGACAGAGAGAGACACGACAAATGGGTTTGGGAGAGAGAGAATTGAGTTTTGAGGTAGAAAGAGAAAAAGGTTTGAGTAGTTTGGTTGGAGTAAATTGATTTTAAAATGAAGGATAAATTTGTCTTTTTGCGTTTTCAATTAAGTAAAATTAAAAGAGCTAAGAATGGGGGAGTGGAATGGCTAATTTAGAAAGAATATGGACCAGGGCAGAGATTAGCCCAAACCTCAGGGACCGCCGAGGAATATGGCCCCCTTTTTTTTGACTTTTACATATCATTAATTCTTAATCGACGTTTTTAGGATCTAAATTTCACTTTATTTTGAACAAGACCGATCACTATAGTTCTAGTCCCATTTTTGGGTCAGTTTCAAACTGGCCAATTTCAAACCTATTCTGGTCTGAAACTACCCGATCGCCTCTATCAATTTTGATGGTGTTACTCAAATCAAATTACATCATTCCTCAAGTCAAATTATGAACTTACTTTTGAATAGTACTTTATTTGGATTTAGAAAATAGTTTACCCATGTATAATAAATAAAATGAGTAAAACTTGGACATTTAGAACATCTTATTTACTCTCTAATATATAGTTTATACTTGTTAATAATAGTCTGTTGTATGAATATAATTAAATCCATAACTTTCACGACAATTAAGTGTAATTAGTAAACATCAATTTAAAAATGACAATCTAAAATTTTTTGAGAGGAAATGAGAACTGGGGCAAACTGTATTTAAGCCTCTATATTGGTGAGATAACTCCTCAAATCCCACATTGATTAAGAACGCAATTCTCAAAGCTCATTTGATGATGAAAACACTGTGATGACGGGCGGCAAGTGTAAAATGTTTAACAATTGTTCATTGTCAATTATTTTTTTGGGATGAGTATCTTAACGAAGATAGATCTTTCAATTTTGACCATAAAACACTTTTTTTTTTGCTAGTTTCATCCAAATGGAATTCCTTGTTGTTTCAAGACTCAAATTGTTTTTATGTTACAAATTTTTGAACGATTGTTCAAAATAATCTATTTTCAAAGTTAAAATGCAGAATCATTGCCTTTACTGAGCAATTCATGTGCATGTGGTCCTATCCAAAACATGTGATATTTATGTAAATTCATTTTCTTTTTTTTTTTTGTTCGCATAGTCATCTTGTTTTGGTTCGGATAGTTATAGGCATCCAATCCATTAATAGCTATAACCAAATTCAAAAGCAATTTTCAGACTGAGTCTCTTGCAAAACAAAAGAGTAATTATCGGGACCTTAATTGGTAGCAAAACTTGTTTGGAATAGAACTTGAAACAAGAAATTCTATACAGGGCTATGATTACATTTAGCATCTGTTAATGTTATGGTTGAATACAGTAAAATTTGGTCAATCTTGATTAAATGCTTCTTATTTATATTAATCCATTTCTTGTGCTTTGTTTTGAATCTGATGTAACGTAATGCAACTAAAATGTTCTATCTTCATGTTTAATTTTTTATTTTTGTCATAAGTGGAATTAAATCCTGAATTTAGAATTAAAAACATACACAACTAGCTATTTGAACTAGTCAAATAGCTTAATGTTCATTTAACTTTTTTTCTGATAACCAATGAAAATTGTTGTGTTTAGACTGTAGTGTCGCATGCATCAAAGTTTTATATTAGGAGGAATTAGGAAAATGTCACGAGGATCATAAGATTTCAAGCCAAAGATAATAATTCGTCGATGGGATGTGTGTGGTGATGACATTTTGGATGACATATTCTCTGGGGCCGACGAAGTTTCTGCTCTTCTGTAAGCAGCAGATATGTAATGTATTACATATCCACACTATGCTCTTCTTTTCCTACCTTCCATTTTATAAGGATAATAATTTTCTACAACGTATGCCCTACCTTCAATCTTATAATCTTATACGGATAACAATTTTCTTCCATCTTATACGGATAACAATTTTCTACAACGTACGGAATCTTTTTTACTAAGGTTCATTATCTTTTTAATTACAATGTTTCATATGTTTTATGACTTATTTCATAATATTACAAAGGCCACCAATACAAAATTAAAGATGATTAGTCTATGCATATTTATTAAAGAAGAGCACTAATAAAATATTCAACTTGTATTTTCTAAGAACATCTCCAGTGGTGGTTAAATTAAATTCAACTCTCAACAAAGACACTCCTAACTTTAACAGCATAGAATTCCACTATTTATAGTCTAAGACAATCAAGGTAGCTTCTGTAGTCACCGATGTGGGAGCTTTTGTACGTTTTGGGTATTTCTGAAGAACTAAACCAAGCAACCAGTTACACGACTGAAGTTTCTAGTTTATCTTCAATTCAGCCATGATTCACATTTTTTTCTTCTTATCTATGTATAAATTTCTTTGCTTAATTATACAATTTAAATGTCTTGTATTTCTCGAATAATTAGTGCTATTCATGGAATTTGACATGATAGATACGAGATGAATAAAATTAATATTCAAAATTTTCTATTAATGAAGCAAAAATCGTGTAAATTTCTTCTATTAATCTTATAATAACAGGATTCCATATTGGTGTTACATTTCCTTAATTAAACAACACAATATTCAACAGAAGGTAACTCAAAAATTCGCTAAAGATTATTAAATTTCATGATATTATTCAAAGTGATCTGATACGGATAATAATTAGGTTGCAATAGTTCTTGTAGCCTTCATTATCAGGATGTGTTCCGATGATAAGAAATTATTACCCATTTGATACAGGTTCAACCTTCACTTGTGTTATTTGCACAATGCTTATTGCTGACAACGCCTACATTGATGTAAAAAATTGCTTTCCCAACTCCTGGAAGATGAGAATTACTAAACCTAACCTAAGATGATCACGGACATTGTGGCATAAACATTTGTTATTGCATTTCATGTGTGTTTTTAACTTTTCAACAACCCACTTAAATGATAAGACCAAAAAAGTGGTTAGTGCATATATATATAGATAATGCATGTTTCATGGTGCTTCACATATCTTGCATGCTAATAATTCACCACACTCAAAAGAGTGGTATTAAACACTAACCAGGGAGTCTCAGGTAGAAGAAATGTCGATTGAAGCTTTAGCAATGGCGGGTGTAAATTACACACAGTGTGACATTGACTTCGAAGTCTTGGAATTGGACCAACCTCCACTTTATTTGGTTGCTGAAGAAAGTTCAAGCACCGAGATTGAGAAAATCAAGAGAAATGATGATCATGTGTTGAAATTGGTTGATGAAGAATGGTGTAAAGGAAAGATGTTGGAATGGCTTAAGGATGGCAATTCAAAAAATGGCCCTTTGTAGCTTCCATCGAAGCCAAAGACACTATACTATATTTTTCTTTCAGTATATGCATGTATTGTACATTTTTGAAGTGTTAATGAAGTGAAGAATTGCATCAATAATAAACTCAGTTTAAGGGTTCTGAGAAATCCAAGTTTGAGGGATCTATAGCCAACAAAGCTATGACAGCAATTACTCATAGTAGTTCTTCTTCTTCTTCTTCTATATTGAGCAGACATATAGTAGCAATTAGTTTAGTAGTAATTAGCCTTTTGGTTCCTTGCAAATATACTGAAGAGACATTTCAGATTTGATTATGTGTACCGGAGCTATTGCAAGTATTGTGAATTTTTAGTCAGTTTATTGTTCTTAGGCTTAGCATTATAGTGGTCGCTACGAAGACATTATTAACAAACTATGTTTTGTATTTGATCTTTGTCAAATTATGCGAACTATATTTTGATAATTAAAATTCAATAACCGCGCAAGCTTTGGTTTACGGCTATTTTAAAAATAAAAGAACGAGTTTGAAAGTTGTGTGGTTATGTTTGAAGAGACAAAGATGTCTTTTTGTGGACTTTGGGTCGTTTCTAGTGTTAAGAAGCCCAAATTTCAAGAGGCCTATTTTGTGTTAAATTCATTAGAATTTTATGTAGATCTTTGAGTTAATTTAAACCGTCCATTTAGAAAAATAACAATACGTGTTTCAGAAGTTGTAAAATGGAAACGACAAACTTTTAAGCTTCATGAATGTCATCTTCTTAATCTTAATATCCAAAATGCCATATATGTATAGTATTTAAAGCAAAATCTCGCAGAATATCTCATGATCATCTTTCTCTCTCTTCTCTTTTCGTCTACTCTCTCTTCTCTCTGTTCCTTTTCTCTCTCCCTCTCTCCTCTCCACCACTCTCCTCCACCGCTGTGTCTTCTTCTCCATCGCCATTTCGTCCTCCTTTCTCGCAATTTCTCTTTATCTTTCGGTTGTCTCCCTCTCTCGTTCTCTCTCTACTCTCTATCAATAGTTAACCAGTTTTGATGTTGTTTTGTGCAGATCTGTTGTTTTGTTTTTCAATTTTGAGCAACGTAACAATGGCTTGCGGAGGGGAACAATGACGGTTGATGAGACAGAAGGAATCATTGGCGGCTGTTAGGGTTTAGGGTGACGGCGGTGGTTGATGAGGCAGGAGGAGTCATTGGCGGCTGCTAGGGTTTCTTAACCCCTAACTTCAACAGATTTATTCGTAAAAAAAATAGTTTAGGTCCTTTATTTTTTTGTGAAATTTTATGACCAATCATTTAAGTTATATATTATTTTTTGAGATTTTTGGTGGTTTGATTGATGTGCAGGTTGATTTTGTTGGGTGTAGTTGATTTTGTTGAGTTTTCTGGCAACGGCTAGGGATTGCTAAACCTTAGCCACCTGTTTTTCAATGCTAATGGTGGCAGAGATTAAGCTAGTATTGGTGGCAGTAGAAATCTAACATTGATGTTGTGTATACTTTCGAAGACCTATGAAGACGTATTGAAGACCTCTGAAGACTTTTAAAGACCTCTGAAACTTTTTGAATACCTCATTTGAAGGTTTCAAAGACCTTTGAAGACCACCGAAAACCTTTCAAAGATTTCTGAAGTCGAATCGAATACCTCTTTTAAAGACCTTCGAAGACCTCCTTTGAAGACCATTGTAAATTTTTGAAATTTTTTGTATACCAAATTAATTATCATTAAATTAAATTAAAAATTGTGCAAATTAGAATATATATATATATATATATAATTCAATTTAATTTTAAAAAAATTATTACATCAAAAATTTATTAAATCAAATTTCCTATAAAAAAAATTGAGAATTCTCTTTTGGAGACCTTCTGAAGACCTCCTGAAAACATTTGGAGACCTTCTAAACACCTCATGAAAAAAGTAGATTTTTTTTGTGCTAGAATTCATTTTTTTGTGAAAAATTCAATTTCTTGCGAATATGGCATTTTTCAACTTAGTTTTATTTTTTTGGAATTTTAAAAAATTGGTATTTTTGAAAACCTACTTTTCAAAAACAGTATTTTATTTTGTTATAAAAGTGTGATTTTCCCCTTTAGATCTTTTGGTAGTCACCGGTCATTATTTTGAGTAGCCATCCTAGAAATAAGACAAGGGGAGAGTTTTGAGAGAAATCTCTACACAGTCAGCTTAATCATATTGATGATTTTGGAGGGTCATTTGTTGTTTGATCGACCTCATTTTTAGTGTGTTATATTCATCTCTGTTTGTTTATCAATCTGAAGGTGGAGATCTAATTCATTGAATTTTGAGTTATAGTTTCGAGAATAGATGTTTGCCCGGATTAGTTTTCAGTATAGATAAATTTGATTAAACTCTACGATCAAAAGGGCATCCATGGTCTGGTCCGATTGTTTGTCAGTATTTAAAGGAAAAGTGGAGTTCTATTTTGATGATGGAGATCAAATTTTAAGGTCGAGAATGTGGTCTTTTGCTGCTATATCCGTAGCCCCTGTTAGTACAAATATTTCCTTGTAACTTCTCTTTTGTTAGTTGAAGCTGTAGTTGTATTTATGATTGTTAATTTGATGCAATTGTGGACATATTGTGCTGCTATAAATATTATCATAATGCTGTCTTTTGTTTACACTAGAGAAAGGTCGATGGTTTTTATTCTTCACTTCAAAAGAGTTCTTCATATTCAAAATTGTCATATATAGTTAGTTATTTTGTGACTGTCGTGGATTAATTTATCTTTGGACAACGTATATTTGGTACTCTTGTTCATTAAAGCGAAAAAAGATTGCTGGAATTCAGTTTTTAGTATTCTTGTTTTGCCGCTCTTTTTTCGCACCTTTTTCAACAGGAAGAAAAATATGCGTTTGAAGAGGAGGATTGATCCGTTTTCTTTGGAGGTAATTTAGAATTAAGAACAGGAATAAAAGTGTCCAAAAGACTTTTCTCACACTCTTAACATTTATAAGTGTTATGATGTTGCTTGTTTCACATATGATTTAAAGATCGAGCTAACAAAATTCAACAAATATTAAAATGAGTGAAAGTTAGAGTATTAATTGTTTTAATTCTTTTCTTATAGGCGTTCTTGATCGGATTTGAACATTTAAGTTTTTATGTAGTCTCTTGAGAAAGACAAGAATGTCTACTTTATTATGTACCGATTTGAAGTCTTTTGCTTTGAAGCTATCACCGATCTTTTGATAAGTGATTTCTTTAATGCACATAATAAATCATTTGATTGACTTCTGAAGATGATTTCTAGGCCAAAATATCCATCTTCTGCGTGAATAAGGCTGCTAAGTGAGCTTCTCTAAATACATGATGCATAGTTCCCCTATGAAACACCGCACACGTATAGAGATTTCTTCATGACCAAACAGCACACACGCATAGAGCAGAATTAAATTTGCATAAAACAAATTAATTGGCTCTCAGTGTTTCAACGCGTTTTCTCCAAAATAAAACATTAATTTTTTTTTAAAAGGAATCAATTATTAAATTTTCAACAAAGTTAAAATATTCGAGGTAATCTAATTATCACAAACTAACTCAAAGAATAAAAAGTGATGGATCGCCTCGTTCCATTTGCCTCAGTGGCAAATAAGTCCGGTTATAAGCATAATCTCTCGGGTTCGAAGCATAGGTTCGGGGACAATGGACATGAGTTCCAAAAAAAAAAGTGATGTGAACTGGGCTTCAGGCCTACTAAACCTAAAATATTAGCGCGGCCGAAATCACATTCTTCTGAAGATACAATTAAGAACCGATAACAAATTTTAGGGGGCCCAAAAATATTAATTACACATGTTTGTCCTTTCAAATTTTTTCACATTCAATTTTTTTTAGAATTTGTTAAGATTCGTTTTGAAATTTTTTATATATTATTTATATGTTATTTTTTGTTCATATATTATTTGAATATTATTTATATGTTGTTTATATGTTAAAAATAATATACATATAAATCTGTAATTTATAGGATGTTGATTTGTTGTTGATATATTGTTTATATGTTGTTTTTGACATATAAATACAAGATATTGACAACATATAAACATCATATAAACAAAACGTCTTGAATTTGTAAATACAAAAAACCTCAACAACATATAAAATCAACAACATATAAACAAGATTCTGTATGATTTCAAATGTAACGCTGTGAATTTGAAAAAGTAACGCTCGTAATATGCGAAAGTGGTCTGTACAGATAATTTTAGAAAGTTTTGTGGGTGTACCGCATAATTACCACTATAATTAATATAATCACTTTTTAGTTAAAGGTGGATTGAACTGATTTCTGCTCCTTGCAATGCATCTGCAACTATCTATGCCTAAATTCATTTAATATGTCACAGGTATTGATATTTACGTGTGCCCTCCCCATCTTAAACAAAGGATGTGCCCTAACAAAGTGGTATTGAATCATGAAAAAGGCAAACATTGTACAGATTTTATGTATCGCTTTTCCCCTTTTATTTAATTGTATTCCTTTTTCATGCAAAAAGGGTAGTGAACGTAATTTACATTTTTGTATGGAGAAATTACTATGTCGTTCATGTGTTATAGTCAAATTCGTGATTACGTCATTATATTTTGAAAAAACTCCTATTGTGCCCATGTTTTTAAACTCTATCAGCCAGAATTTAGCCAAAATTCAACTAGAACTCTGTCAGAACTATCAGGACAAAAAGAAGTGGTTTAATAAACGTTGTAATGTCAGTTCTGACTGACGAAGTTTAAGAGCAGTGATGCAATAGGAACCTTTTCAAAACACAGTGACGTAATTACGAATTCGACTATAACACAGGGAAGAAATAATGATTTCCCCTTTTTATATTTTATTTCATAAGATATTTATCTTTGACACAAATATGTATTAAGATAATTAAATCAATTTAAAAATTAGATGCTATTGGATTATTTGTATATGACATGTTTTTGTATATATTTATATTGTAATTCAAGAAATCGTTTTTTTTTCTACTTTTGTTGTGGAACATATCTCTTGACAACTATTAGACCTAGGGATGGCAATGGGTAAGGTATGAGTAGGGTATATCAATACCTTTACCCGTACCTATAATTTATGTTATGTACCCACATCCTATCCGTACCCGTGCGGGTGATAAAAATTATTACCTATACTCTATCCACATGGTATCTGTTTACCCGTAGGGTACCCATTTACTCGTGGTTTAAATTTAATTAATTAACTTAACAAATAATATACCATCAATTTAGAACAATAGATTAGAAAAGTATCCGAGATAATATGAAATATTATATTCACACAACATAATATAAAAGTTATAATTTATAGCTAAATGTAG
>CAODLS012003258.1:0-15847 GCA_948243855.1 Flueggea neowawraea
ATGTAATTTGGACTAATTAAGGGATTGGAAATCCTAAAATTTGTCTATGTAAGGGCTTGGTTGATTTAAATCTGTTTCTGGAATATTTTGGAAAATTGTGATGAATAACAAAATACATTTTTGAAAAGTTATTAATATTTCAAAAATATTAGTAATGCTCTATTTTTGAAAGATTCTAGGTTTTTGTAAGAAATAATTTGTCTCTGAAAATATAATATAAATTGATTATATTATATTTCTTTGATATATTTTGGAAATAAATTATGATGTATATGCTTTGTTTATGTACCCTATTTTGGACATTTTGATAAGTTTTCTGTAAATAGTATTTGTTTGGATTTCAGGATATCTTTTCAAAATAAAAGTTCTGTTTCTGAAATATATATATTTGAATTATGAGAATTGTTTTGGAAAATCATGGACTTTGTTTTTGGATTTCAATATATAAGTTATATCTTATATATCCATATTTGTTTTCGATATACTCGGTCTTATGACCGTTATGTTTTGAATTTAATTATGTTATATGTATATGTTTTGGAGATGAGATGCATATGCTATGTGGTATGTAGTCTTTGGTATACCAATGCATGTTATATTTAGCTACCAGGGTTGTCGGTAGCCATGTTGCCCTGATCAGACACATGATTTGTTATCGGATTAGTGGCAGAGTACACAATCATTACTGCGGTGGTAGAGTGGCACATACCACACCACAAATTGTTTATGGTCCATTATCCGTGATATATGTTTTTGACCCTGGTATCTATGTGATATGTTTTGGCTTTAATAATAATAATATTATTATTATTATTATTATTACGATGCCTACGTGTAAACTTTGATTCTAAAATTTCTAGCAAAGTTAGAAAGGTTTTGGAACCCTGATCTAAGGTTTTTGATAAAAGTTTAAAAGGGTTTTGATTTCTGAAGTTGTTAGTACAACCTAAAATGAGTTTTTGTTTTGGAACCTTTGTTGTGACAAAAGGTTTTCTGAAGAACCTCGCTTGGTTTTAAAAGTATTTAACTTTGGTTTATTTTGAGAATATCTTTAAAGGATTTTGCTTAGTTCCAACAACATTTTTGTGCAAGCTGTTTGCTTTGGTTGAGAACGTTTTTGAAATGTATCTTTGAAACCTACTACGTATGTAGCGTGTATATATGTATATATGTTGAGTATACATGCTTGTGGTATTTTCGAACTATTTTCAAAATAGTCTTTATGAGGCACGTATGAGGCAATCTGGAGTGTTGTCCCTCACTGGATTTGACCCCGTTTCTTTGTTTTGTTTTTGTTATTTGTGTTCCTATTACAGGTTAACTTTTTGTTCAGTGAGGGATTATTGATTTGGCGGTGAGAACCCTTTTGATTCAAGCCCTATTTACATGGTTTGTTAGATGCTCCACATCGGGTGTCTGTGGGTTTTGTTATTGTTTTTGTTATTATTTCTGTCATTTCAAATGTTTTTAATTTGAAATATTTTCTGCACTTATTATTGTATATGGTTTGTTTTAATAAATAAAATTTAAACCTTTATTTGTTTTAAATATTTATTTGAATAAATAAATGGGTAGAGTTTTTGCTCTCTGAGGCTTGTTCGAGATGAGCTGGGCTCGCATAGACAGTTCACCTCGTACGCCGATCATGGTCCGGGGAATGGGTTGTGTAATTTCTAGTACTTTAACCTTTCATTTTGTGCTTTTCAGGTCGTGTAATGGTGTCCCAAAGTAAAGGAATGAAAGCAAGCTCAACGAAGCTTAAATGACATCTTTTTTAGCTGTTAAGACAAGAAACAGTCATATTTGAAATTCCTACGGGCGTGTAATGAGTGTTGAAGGCTGTGTGACATTTTGTCTTGAAAATAAACCCAAAAATTGCAAGACACAACCAAAATCAAGCATTTTATGGCCGTGTGATGAAGACACAAACATGGCATAGGAAGACACGGTTGTGTTAGAGACCGTATGTGCCTCTGGTGCATGAAAATAAAAATTTTAATCAAGACACGAGGAGAAAATTCAAGACACGAGCGTGTAACTTCTCGTGCCTTACCAGAATGCAAAATTTCAGGTCTTTTAAGCCTTGGAATGAAATCTAGTGAGGGGGACCGCCATTATACATCAAAAGAACGTAGTTTCGAGAGGAAAAAGATTGGGTAATAGAGATCACATCCAGAGTGGATTTTACATCAAGATTGAGAAGATTATTTGAAGGATATGAAGATCCCATCATTGGTTTTCTTTCTCTCTAGCTTTTGTTTCTCTCTCTAGATTTTCTTTGAATCTTGTTGTTTTATTCTCTGCAATTATGAACTAATTCTTTTTATGCATCTAGATGTGATGAACCCTATGATGTCTTTATGATTGGGAATTGTGTTTATTCATTCATTAATTCAAGAATTGTGATTCATCTATGATTATTCCATGTTATTGTTGGATTGGTTTTAGATGCACATCGATTTTACATTGATTCATACAAGAGCAATTGAGAGATTCATAATGTGATTAGATCACTTACAGATGAAAGGAGTTGTATGCAAACCTAGAGATAGGTCGATATAAATCTTCCACATTAAAGTCAAACTTAATAAAGGAGTTCATAAAACAGTAATGTTGTAAACTCAGTTGGTTCTGATAAGAATGACACTCCAAGAGGGGGTGAATTGGAGTTTTCAAGAGTTTAGATACTTTGTTGAAAATCTTCTACAAACTAACTCAAATAACAAAGTCTTTTACAAATAAAATCAAAGTATAATGCGAAAACAATAAAATTACCAATTCACAAACAATGTAGAACAAATATAGAGCAAGATAAGGAGAGTAAGGAAGAGCAAAAATCAAAGCCCAATATTTATAGTGGTTCGGTTCTCTTGACCTACGTCCACTCTTCTAGATCTATTAGAGAATTCAGATCAACTATCTCTTCACTTGCGGGTGGAGGGAAACCGTTACAACCTCTAGGTTTGTGGGCTCTACTAGAAAACCTTTACATCTTATTTTTGCATGCTCAACAAGGAAACCATATCCCTAGTTTTTGCGGGCTGAACTAGAAAACCGTTACCACTTGTTTTTCAGGACGAAACAAGCAAACCAAACCTCTAGCTTTTGCAGGATTAACTAGTAAACCGAAATTCTAGTTTTCTAAGGCTCACTAGAAACCTATCTACCCCAAGCTACAACCTTGCTTGTTACAGATTTAACCCCAAAGTTATAACAAATTAAAGTTCACACCAACCCAAAATGTGATAACAAGTAAATAGATCAAATAGGTTCTAAGGTAGAGAAGAAAGATAAAAAAAATAGCAAGTCTTAGCAAGGTTATCTCTTACTTTTCTCTAGCATAAGACGTCTATGTATAGCCACTTATAAGAATATAGTTCTTGGATCCTCGAAGTAGCCATTGAGAGATAAAAAAATTCTACTCAGCAATGACATCACTGTCTTCTACGTGCGTAGTACCTTGTTCCATCTGGGTCCTGCGTCTGTTGATAGCAGGTCTACATGCATTGCAAGAACTCCAGTGGTCTCGATTTTTTGTGGATCAACATCTATGTGCTTTGACTCTCCACTGCGTGCATTTATCTTGAGTTTTGCGTGCCTTGTACCACGTTCTACGTGCATTGCTTCAATCTTCAGAATATGCAGTTTTACCCAGTGGCTTGCAACGTGAGCTGTACTTTGTTCTGTATGTGTAAACGTTCAAGATTTTACCTTTGTTCTGCACACATGTCAGCAATGGTTATGGAATATTTAAATTTGAACTCCCGAGGAGCGTCAGTTTTCCTAGCTCATCTCGTATGACAACTTAACAAGCTTTGCAATGTGTGTGACTCTTTGTACTCTCCTAATATTCTCTAAATCAGCGTCAGAGAATATTCCCGTTTGAATTTTGACACACTGCAACAGAATTTGGCTTTATTTCAATTATGTGTCATCTTCTTCTACATGCATATCATTTTTCTTATACGTACGTAGATCTTTGTTCTTCAAAGATCACTGCATAGCAACTACTTCTACGTTCATTGAGCAAGATTTGATACTTTATGCTTTCAGTGCCACACCCGTCTACGCGATTTGCACAAGATCTATGTGCGTAGATTTTTCATAACGTCCTTGTTGCCACAAATCACAGATTCTGTACATTTGCACTTCCTTCCTAGCTGTTCATGGATGTTTTGCATTCATCATCATCAAAACTGAAGCCAACAAATGTGACGCTAGGGGTTTTAATTAGGAAGAGATTCCAATTAACCAACATAGTGTTAGAAGTTAATCGACTCGAGAGGGTGATTAGAGTACCTTATGAACTTCCACAGTTCAATTGCTTGAATAAATGGTTGAATGACACATTATCTTAACTTAGATTGTTCTAGGGGGATTCAACATCTAGGTGCTACTTTTACATTGTTTGCCCAAGTTAATTCTCTCGCGTTGTTTGTTCTTTTGTTTGACAATTGGTTTGGTTTCATTAAATTTTAGTTAAATTCAATCCATTCGATATTGTAGGTTAGATAACAGAGTGAAAGCAAGTAGCTAATAATCATAATCGGTGTGGGATACAACACTCGGTACTCAAGGTCCATATACTATAATCGATAGATACACTTGCCTTATGTATGTATGTGTAGGCCGAGTGGATACCAGGACCCAAAGGGTAAGGACACCTATCGACAGCAATATATGGATCTGAGTACTAAGTACTGTATGACATAGAGACTATGATTACTTATAATTACCATCACTATATTATCTAGCTTACAATTCAAATGGGTTTAATTAATGACAAAGGGAATAAGGACAAATAAACAATAAATGCGAAAGCACAAAGAGATCAAAAACTGAGCACTCAATACAAATGTAGCATGCGGATGTAGAATCCCCATAGGAAATCCTAAGCAAACCCAATCTCGTCACTCACTCACTCAGTTGTTCATTGGACCGTAGAAGTTCCTAATGTATTCTAACCACCCTCTTGAGTCGATTAAACTCTAACGTCAAGTTGATTAATTGAAATATCTTCCTAATTAAAACCCCTAACATTTTATTACAGCAATTTTTGAACCCCCATATTAAGTTTCACCTTAATCCAGAAGATTGATGTTGTCTTATCTCTAAGTTTTCATGCAATTCCTTCCACCTATGAGCAATTCTAAACATACGGTAAATCTCTTGATTACCACGCATGCAATCAATGTTGAAAAGAAACGTCGATAGAATCAATTCAACAACACAATATATATCATAGATGGATCTGAAATCATAAATAAATGAACAATACAACCAGACTCATTCATAAATTCATCTTAGGGTTCATCACATCTAGATACGTGTAAGTTTAGTTCATGATTTTAGTAGATACAACACCAAGAGAGAATGAAAGAACCCATTGAGAATTCTTCAATCTTCCTGAAATCCGCTCGATCCGGATGCAAATCCACACTAAGGACATTCTCCCTTTGAAACCTAACTCTTCCTCTCTCTCGAACTCTATTTTTATGTCCAAAATGATGGCCTCCTTCATTTGGCTTTTGAAACACATTTAAATAGGCCTAAATAACAAATCTGGGTAAGGCACGGCCGTGTCTTACCATGCTCATCTGTGAATTGCAATTGGACACTTGTTTTACGAAATCGACTAAGACGCAGGCAGATTACACGACCATGTCTTGACAAAACTAGACCATGTCTTGCTAAAACTTAGATAATATCGCATTTGAATCATCACATGGTCATCCAATGAAATTACGCAGCCTTGTCTTCATGAAAAAACGATTGTCTCTTATCTCGGAAGTCTCAAAAATTGTTGCTTAAGCTTCCTTTTTTCTTGCTTTCATTAATTTCCATCAAGACACCATTACTTGACCTAAAAACGAGAATACAGATGATTAAACTTCCAAAACTACTAATTAATGCTCGATTTATAAACAAAAAAATAATAATTCAACGATATAAACATGTATAAGCGAATGTTTATCAAACTACCCCACACTTAAACTATTAATTGTCCTCAAGAAAAGAAAGAAGTAAAACAAGGGTAAACATCCTAATCAAATTCAATCAACGATGGCATGGGACTTCACGTTACATAATAAAAATAAACCAAATAGTGGAGAAGTCCAAATATGCATAAGGTACTAATCAACTTAAATTGATACCCCAAATCAACACAAGTAAGGGCTTAAATGATCAAACTAGGCGATTTGAATTGTTCACCTATTCAATTAATGAATTTAATAGTAAAGTAAGGCATTGAACAAATTAGGCAGTACAGTTCACATTCAAATTGCATTCAAATATTTAAATAGATTCAACCAACTTAATAACTTACTTGCTACAAACACAATAAGTAAATTAAGGGTTCCAATTTTATGCTATTGCATTTATTCAGGTTTCCACCATAAAGGAAGCCTTACTTTTAACACAAAAACTGCTCATTAGTGATGGGTGCCCCCATATACTTAGAAAACCCCTTAAGAAGGTGCCTTGCATACTCATGTTCAAAGATAGGGGAATAGATTATAAAACCCATGTAGTTGTCCTAGTTTTGGTTCAAGCAAGTTAAGAGCAACCTTGCTTCTTAATTATATATTCTCTCTTTTTTTTTCTTTCATTTTTATAAACCCTATATGGCCACATTGTTCAAGTTATCACTTAATAACCAAATGAATGAAATGAATAGAAAGAACAAGTCAAAGTGAAAAATTTGATCACAAGCTCGAGATGCATGCTAATCCAGAATAACCAATCCAAGTTTCAAAGTAACAAAGCCATATTTAAAATTTCCAACTAATCAATTCATTTTCACAATCACACAACATGCATGCCCACGACCATAATATCAAGAATTTAATTAAGGATGATCATCCCCTACCCCACACTTAAAATTGGACATTGTCTTCAATGTACACAATAAAGCACAAAAGTAATTGAAAATGGGGAGAGGAAAGATAATGAGTTCTAGAACTTCCTTGAATATGTCCATTGAGATGAATATTGGCGTGGATTCCGTCCAAAACATGGAAAAGTCTTGCAAAATAAGAGAAATAAAGAACATCCATAACATAAACAAAACATCAAAATATATATAGATAACACCATATGTGACTCTAATGTCAACAAACAACCTAATAAAGACTAAATGCACATGCAAACATATTTTTTTATTCTTTTCTTTTCTCTTTTTTTTTTCTTTTAGAGAGAAAATAACAAAACAAAATCAACGATAAAAATGAGACTAAATACAAAACTAAAAACACAACAATTATCCTAAGAAATGGAAACAAATGAAAATTGTTCAACAACAGACAATCGCAGGCGAACGTATGACATACATACTAAAAAGAGAGAAACGAAAAGTTTATAAGAAGCTTGGTTTGCCTCCCAAGAAGCGCTTGTTAAACATCATTAGCTTGATGTTGATGTATGGAGAATTTCATGGAGGTTCATATGCGAGGTGAGGTGTAATCCTTCTAGCCTCATATATCGGCTTTCAGCATTGGGACATCTTATGCTTCATTTTCCACACATGGTGTTTAGCTTTCATACCCTTCATCCTGGTTCGAGTAATTTCTCTTGATTTGGGGCTCATCTTTCGGCTTCTTTTCCTGTAATTCCTGCACTACAACAAATGAAACACCATTGTCCTTAGTATCTAATGCACATGTTGATTCAAGATAAGAAAGATTTTAAATTTTTGAACCTTTGATCTTTACATGTTTACGTTTGACCCTAAGAGTTAAAATCTTATAATGAACATCAATTATAGACCACATAGTAGCTAAAATGGGTCGTCCTAAGATCAAAGGTGTTTTAATAGTGGATTTCATATTAAGGATAACAAAATCAACAGGAAATATTAAGTTGTCAACCCTAGCCAAAATGTTTTCTATCATGCTCTTAGGATGAATGATAGATTTATCAGCTAATTGCACTGGCACCTAGTCGATGGAGGTTCTCCTAATTCCAATTTCTTAAATAGTTCATATGAAATCACATTTACACTACTCCTAAATCTGCAAGGGCATTATCAACATGCAAATTACCAAGATAAAAAGGGATAGAAAAACTCCCTAAGTCCTTTAATTTTGTAGGTAGCTCATTTTTCAAGACTGTAGAATGATCCTTTTCAAGGTTGGCAAGTGGCGACTCGAATTTGCAACAAGACATGGAATTTGAGGCTTGAACTCCTTTACTAGTTGATGTCACTCGGTCACTTCTTTCTTCTGTGTGTCTTTGCTTTGTTCCAGTTGTTTCTTTACTTCACTTAGATGCTTGCCACTTCTATGGAAAACTATATTCATATGTTCTCTTTGAAATAGAGCAGCAAAATATGGGATTTGATGCTTATACTTATAAAGTACTCTCTTTGGCTCTACCTTGTCTGCTTCATTCTTATCTAAAGCCTTTTCATGACCTCTTCCACCTCGTAGTTATCTCCGTCATTTACAAAAATGGTTGTACCTTTTCCTTAAGATTTGTCTCTGTGTTTCTTGGTAAAATGCCCAGTTGCCTTTCAGATAATAGCTTGGCTATTTGCCTAATTTAATTTTCCAAGTTATGAATGGAAAACCCTTGATTCCAAATGGAAGTCCCTTGGTTTCTTATGTTAGTCTCTTGATTCTTTAATGTTGTCTCTATATGTGTGAAGCGGGTCTCAGATGTTTGAATGAATTTGGTCATGAGCTCTTCAAGGCTAGGCTTCTTCTCTAGAGTTGGTTGCTATTATTCAAATCCTTTGTATGGTTCTGTCTTTGTTGTCCCTAGCCTTCCCAAGAGAAATTTAAGTGGTTTCTCAATCTACGATTATAAGTGTTGCTGTAAGGGTTGTTTTGAAAATTGTATGCATTATCCACAAGTTCACAATTTCCCTACATTATCGAATTCCATGTCCTCCTTCACACAGTTCACATATTGCCACATGTTGGTTCACCATAGAGATCCCTTAAATCTTATTACTCAAGACTTCCACTTGTATTACCAAAGCTATCACTGCATCTATATCATACACCCCAGTTGGTTTAGTTGGCTTAAAATGAATGGTGTGCCACTAGTAATTGTTCATAGCCATTTCTTCTGCAATTTCCTAAGCCGCTTTTGTTTTTTTATTGTTTAATGTTGCCCCAGCTGTAGCGTCAATCATTTGCTTGTTCCTTGGTTTAGCCCATTGTAAAATGTTTGAACTTGTAACCACGTCAACAAACCATAATGTCGGCACGTTCTCAGCAGCTCCTTAAATCTTTCCCATGTATCATATAAGGATTCTGACTTAATCTGGCCGTAGAAAGATATGTCATTCCTGAGCTTCGTAATCTTGGCCAGTGGAAAGTATTTCAAAAATAATTTCTCTACCATCTAATTCCAAGTAGTGATAGAACCTTTGGGCAAAGAGTTAAGCCACTACTTAGCTCTTCCTCACATCGAGAATGGAAATAGTCTAAGTCTAATTGTATCGTTAGAAGCCCCATTAATCTTGAAAATGCCACCTAATTGAAAAAATTATTGCACCATCTGAATGATGTTCAACTTGATCATCTCAAAGTTATTACCTGTAACAGCTGGTCTAACAATGCTAGACTTGGCTCCCATCAAGTTTGGTCTAGCATAGTCTGACATAGTCATTAGTTGTTCAGTAACCACTGCTACTGGTATCTCATTTGCAACATGTAGCTCCATCTCTGCTTCCCTTTGTCTGTCTATTTCCTCTGCTTTTTCTCTAAGTCTGTTTCTAAGGTTCTGAAGCGCTTCCATTTTAGGATATGCTTGAATCAAATTTGAAGGATTTCCTTGGGTCATATACTAACATAATCCTTCAAGATTAACAAACACAAGAAAAAACAAAGTGTAATTTCGAAGAGACAGATAATTAAACCAAGTGAACCGACTAAACAGATAATTAACAAACGCAAAAGCAAAAAAAGATCGAAAAGTGAGCGGTCAATATAAATGTAGCATCCAGGTGTAGAATCCTCCTTGGACATCCTAAGCAAACCCAATCTCGTTACTCATTCACTCATTTGTTCTTTGGATCGTATAAGTTCCTAAAGTATGCTAATCACCCTCTCGAGTCGATTAACCCCTACATCAAGTTAATTAACCAGAATCTCTTCCTAATTAAAACTCCTAACTTTGTATTACAGTGATTTGTGAACCCCTATATTAAGTTTTACCTTAATTCAAAATATTTGTGTTGACCTACCTCTGGATTTGCATGCAACTCCTTCTACAATGAGTGATTCTAAACATACGATAAATATCTCGATTACCATGCATGCAATCAATGTCAAACTAAAATGCTAGCAGAATCAATTTAACAACACAATATATATCATATATGGATCTCAAATCATAAACAACTGAACAAAACAACAAGACCCATTCACAAATTCATCCTAGGGTTCATCACATCTTTATACATGTAAGTTTAGTTCATGATTTCAGTAGATACAATAACAAGAACAAATAGAAAATAATAAAGAAAAAAAGAACCTATTGAGAATTCTTCAATCTTCCTGAAATTCGCTTGATCTTAATGCAAATCCACTCTAAGGACATTCTCCCCTTGTACCCCAGTTTTTTCTCTCTCTATAACTATGTTATTGTGTCCAAAATGACATCCTTCTTCATTTGGATTTTGAAACACGCTTAAATAGGCCAAAATAACAAATTTGGGTAAGACATGACTATGTCTTACCATGTCCATCTGTGTCTTGCAATTGGACACTTGTTTCGCGAAAGTGGTCAAGACACAGGCAGATTACACCGCCTTGTCTTGACAAAACCAGACCATGTCTTCCTAAAACTTGGAGAATATTACATTTGAATCATCACATGGTCATCTAATGAAATTACACGACCGTTTATTTATGAAAAATGACAGTGTCTTGTCCCGAAAGCCTTGAAAGTTGTTGTTTAAGCTCCTTTTTCACTTGCTTTCGTTCATTTCCATCAAGACACCATTACTTGACTTGAAAAAGGGAATAAAGATGATTAAAGTGCCAAAACTCACAATTGACACTCGATTCATAACCAAAACAATAATAATTCAACGATATAGACATGTATAAACGAACATTTATCTAGGTGCGAGGTCATGATATTACTATTGATGAATATGATTTGACTGACTATTTGGTATTTGTGGAGAAGGGTACAAATGTACTAGGGTGTTTAGATTTAAAAAGAAGAGAAAGAATAAGGTGGATTCTGATGATGAGTTTAAGGTTCTTAATGAAGAAAATTACAAAGATTGGCGCAAAGAAAAGGCTGTAATTGAGATCACCGATGATAAATTTGACCATAATGATTTTGGTATTGACATGAGGATGGTACACAAAGCGATCACTCAGAATGTAATACCAAACACAACACCCAAAACAAGTTTGTTGAAATGGACTTAGAGATGATGTATAATATATTAAAGGGTCATAAAGTAAACTTTGCTTTCGTTGTCATATATTGGATGACAAAGAAAGTGTCGGCATTACAAAGACCAAGATATGAGGTTGATAGCCAAAAGAAGGAAGGACTTCCCTATGGTTCGATCCTCACTACAATTTTTGAGATATGGAGTATACTTTTCGAACATAAAGGGAACCTGCATTCCTCAGAACCAAGTTGTTCATAGTGGTAGTTTGAGAATCAAACAATTGTATATCACTACTAACTGAGGTTGGATGTTTTGGACCTATTTGAGAGACACTGATCAGCCGTAGAGGGAAGGATGCTCCTGAGGTGGATCTTTCGGCTTTTGAAGCTTTTAAAGAGGAGATTAGAGTCTATATGGCATCGTTGAGGGCAGATGTGCAAGCTGAGGTGGCCAGGATATGTTCTTCCATAGCGGACATGTTTCCTCATTCTTTCCCAAATGTTGTCTTTCCTCCTATCCCTATTATTCCTTCTACCACCAGTATTGATCTAGAGCAACCTCAACCAGCAGATGTTCCTTCTTCTAGCCATGGACCTGATCGCGACATCACATTCACTCCTGAAGAGTTAGGCAATGATACTTAGAGTCCATCTTGCTTCCTACAAAATCATCATTCAAACTAGGACCAACATGTCATCTTCATGCATACATATTTTTATTTTGTATTTTGGATGATGTGTATTTTGTCTTTTGGCTATATATATTTTTATCCACATTTTTTACTCCTGACTCTATATACAATTTATGCGATTCTTCCATATTGTTCTTGTCTTATTTCTTGCATTTATTAGTTGATTTTCTTTTGTATGTATTTTGCATACTTGTTATGTTGGGTCAATTATCACACTAGAAGGGGGGTTGAATAGTGTGGTATAAGTGGCTTTGAAACTTTTTTGGAATTGAACAAGTAAAGAAGGGACAATAAGAATTTATAGTGGTTCGGCCAACTCTTTGCCTACATCCACTACCTAAGTATCACCACTTAGGATTTCCACTAGCAATCTTCTCAAGATCACAACTTCACTTTCTAGCTAAGTGAGAACTCTTACAAAGTTCTTGATTTCGGTTCAAGAACAAAACTAACCTAGGAATCTACCCTTTGATTCCAGTCACAATCACTCAAAATAATGTTTTTACAAACACTCACTAACAATGTATAAGTTAGTGATACGAGCAACTGAAGAATGAAATTGATGAACAATACACTTGTATCAATAAATGAGAAATTCAATGCTTTTATGCTTAGTTGTTGTGGGAATTGAATGCTTAGGTGTTGTAATTTTTTTCCTAAAGTGTCTTGGAGGTATTTATACCTTTTCTAGTCAAAAGAGACGTTGAGGGATTAATAATAGCTATTGTGAGATGCAGCAACCATGCATTTAATACTTTGACACAATGTCTTACTCGAGTGAAGAATTGATGTTACTCGAGTGATCTTGTTCTTCAAAGTCGACAGTGTGTTACTCGAGTGAACAAAAGTGGTTACTCTAGTGAGCCTTCATTTTGACGTTTAGGGCCACAAACCTTTGACATTTGAACTAATTTTTTCAGTCTTAGGTATAATATTGTTGTCTTTAAGTGATTACTTGAGTGACATTTATGTGTTACTCGAGTGATAGATACTCTTCATGTGTTGCTTGATTTCATTACTAGAGTGAATAATGTTGTTGCTCGATTATGTTTTTCTCAACTGATGCTCTAAAAATGTTACTCGAGTGAAGATCTATAATTACTCTAGTGAGATGACATCTATATTACTCGATGGAGATTCAAATGATTACTCGAGTGATATAATGGTCTGATTACTCAAGTGAGTATATCACTCGATGAATCTCTGTGTTACTCGAGTGAATTGTCTTGGTTGTTGCCTCTGGTCACCATAAATTACTCGAGTGATCTTTAAAGAATTACTCGAGTGAACTAAATCACGGATTGCTCGAGTGATATTGTTGTATTACTCGAGTGAAGTATTCTGCCTTGCTTTTGGTCAGCATTCGTTACTCGAGTGAAATGCTTATGTTTACTCGAGTAAAATAAATTGGAATAATGTTACTCGAGTGATGCTTTAACATAGTGAAAAATTCATCTAAGTATCAAATACCATTTTGTTCATCATCAAAACATAAAGGGACTTGAATGCTAACCACCCTTGGTTCAATAATCCCCCCTTTTTTGTGATGATAAACATGGAAAAGTTTGATACTCTCCCTTAATATATGCATCTATAAAAACAAAAATTTGACAGTTTGATCAAGGGTATTAACCTTGTCACATTTGTTAGTCCATATTCAAAATGGCTCAAAATAACTCCCCTTCAACAAGACACTTATTCAAAATGACTCAAAATAACTGCCCCCCTCAACAAGACACTTATTCATGATCAAAATCATAAAGTATCAAACATCCATTTTTCTCCCCCCTTTTATCATCAACACAAAAGGGTATGAAAAGCTAAATTCAAATAAAAGACAACATCGAAATTCAAATAACATAAATATCACTTAAAGCATCCATACATAGGCTTACAAATTAGCCAAATATAAACCAATTAAGTGCTAATATGAAAACAGTCATACAAATTTTCCAAATAACAAGAGTTCACATCAAATGCAAAGAAATGAAAAATGCATGAAAATGTCGATCCAAGTGCCCAAAGCTATAATCACAGAGCCGGTGGAGGACGAGGTGTGGAAGTAAAAGGCATGGCATCGTTGTTGGTGCATCGAGCCTCCTTCATACATGTCTAAAGGTCAATAACAAAGCCTAAAATCTTGTCCATCTTACTATTCATCCTATCAACCTTTGCATTTAATGTCCCAAATTCCTCAACACTAACCGTAGTCCGAGAGGAACTAGCACCACTTGCACCCTTTCTTCCACCACATGAACTACCAATAGTACGATCAATAGGAGGAGGGATATGACCTCAATCCCGTGCAAAGGCTAATTGATCTATCTCCAACCTAACATGAGCTCCAAAGATCCAACCTTGGTTTAACGTCTTAATCATCCTTGCATTTCCCAAGTTGGTTATGTTGAAAATCCAGTAATAAGGCACCTCTTGATACTTTTGTCCCAAAAAATCAATGCCATTTTCTGTAAGAATATTAGTAATGAGTACCCCATATGGAAATCCTTATTTCTTTTTGCTATTTTCATAGTTTTTCTTATACATTTGCTTCCATTTGTACTTCATCCACTTGATGATCAAGGCCGAAAAGTTGATGTCATTTCCTTTAAGAACATGCCAAAGGATTTCAGTATCAATATTGGAGATGTAGTTTTGTGAATCTTTCTTGGGAGTGATGCTTCGATTAACTGCATAATGTATCATTCGAAGATTGCCCAGAAGATCGGTAGCATCAAGTTTAACAAGTCTCCCAATTTGGACAACCGTTTGAGTTCTTTTTAAATACTTGTAAGCTTGTTGCAATTGAAACTCCTCTCCAATTTCAATCGGTTCATCGCTACCACTACTCTCACTATCTTCTTCCACTTATGCTTCTTCCTCAACCCGAGTTAAACCGGTAGGAGTGATTCCACATTCTCTAATATGAAACCATCTACATAACTTAGTTTCCGAAATGAGAAAACTCTTGCCACAAACACGGGTTCTAAGTACAATACCCCGTTCACTAGGTCGTCTAGCAATTTCCATATTAGCATAAAATTTAGTAACCAAGTCCTATAAATCACATTCTTATATCCAAGCAATTCGCTAACTCTAAGAGTATTCCTAAACACTGGTTCTAAGTCATAACCCGCATCTCTCAAGGCATCATAATCAAATGTCATGAAAGGCACAAGTTTTCTTTCTCCATTACCGTGTGATAAGTCTCTTGTTGACGCGAAACCCAATTATTAGCAAATCAGAAACTCACACGTACAGTATGATATAACTCCAATGATAAACTAAATTCCCACCCTATTGAGCCTCCACACAACAAGGTATGGAAATGCAAATAATAAGGTTATAAGAATAAGATAAACGCCACAATTATATTGATTAATTTACCTTGATTCTTGATGCAATTAGAAGAAAGCAAATCCTCACTCTCACTCTAATCAAGAACACGCAAATAGCATGAAATAAGTATAAAATTCGTTTTTTTGTCAAAAGGTGTCTTTCTAAGGCTACAGAAAAGCTTTTATACTAGCTAGCTAATCCTAATCCTTATTGGATATGGATAGCTAATCCTAATCTTTATTGGGTATGGATAGCTAATCCTAATCCTTATTGGGTATGGATTAATTAACCCTAAGTAAGTCAAATATCGGCTGAACGAATTTAACAAGGCCCAAAACACACTAAACAAGTCTAATCCATAATGAAATAAAAGAATGCATCATTAGACAGCCCCTTCATTAATACACGCCTTCAGCAAGGTAATGGGCTTAGGGCTGCCTTCAAGATCCAAACAA
>CAODLS012003532.1:0-22528 GCA_948243855.1 Flueggea neowawraea
TCTTGCCAGTGCTGGAAAAGATAATAAGGCCAATTTGAGCATCACACAACACTGATAACTCATGAGTCTTCTTCAACAATCCAGCTCGTCGTTTCGAGAACGTCACTTGCCTTGTCGTCTGGTTTTCAATCCTTCTAATTGGTATCTTCCCACGGCCCATATTAATTCAACCTTAAATGTTGCTATTAGTTGCTTCTGCTAATTAAGCTTTTTTACAATCTCAGAACTTTTTTGGTTTTCTTTGCTGTCAAAAAACTCCAAAATTAACTCCAAAAACTACAAAAATGGCACAAAAATTCTGGGTTAGAAGTAATGGAAAGTAAATGAAAAAGTAATTAAAAAACTCTCTCTCTAATAAAGAGAGTGTTAAAAGACATAATAAAGATAAAATGGAAACTTGGAAAAACAAAACTTCTGCAACCTAAAATGGTGTATTTGCTATAATATTCATTAGCAGATGAGAGAGAGAGAGAGAGAGAGAGAGAGAGAGAGAGAGCTTAATTTCTATACCTTTCTCTCTGTTGCTTGTAGAATTGGAGAGAGTTTTGTATTAAAGAGAGTGTGAAGAGGCAATTTATTCTATATATGAAGATCATAGACTTATTTGTGTCAATGTATACGTGCTATATGACCTCTCTTCTTTAGCAAATTTACCAAAATGCATCTCATGCATGAGAATAATTCAACTTCATTAAATAGTTTCTTGCTCAAATGTATGATAATTACTATTTCAAATAATTTACAAAAATGATGTTTATAAAAATAATTTCGTAATCTGATTTGAATAAGTTTTAACCCCATTAAAACATCAGTTTGTTAATTAATTAATCAAATTAGAGGCATAAACATAGTGATTTCAGATATATTTACACTTTGGAGATTAATGATGGTATAACATATAGATGGGATCTTAATTGATTCATTTGTGTGTAATTTGTGTCTTAATGAATTAGCATTGGACAAAAGGTTGCAGTGACCCTTAACCACTCTCTGCACTGATCTGCCAAGCTACCTGAAGCAGACCAAATTTGGAATGGTTAAACCATGGTTAGCAAAAACTAGGGTTACTAAAAGAGGAAAGGCAGGTGAGGTTTGGCCAAACCCCCAAGACCTAATAGGAAAAGACAAAATGAAACAATCCTTGAGAGAGACGCTTATGAGCACTCTTTGCATGGCTGGGTCATTAAAGCATATCCCCATATACCAACTTATTTGGCAATCACAAATTTTGTACTCTTTATACACAGAAAGCCCTAGCTAGGGTTGCAGCCAGGTCCACATGCTTAAATATCTTTCTCATTCATTTATTTACACCTTCAATTCAACATTCGGTAAAGGTGACAATTTCTAACCTGATAATTAATACGATTTGTGAATATGCGATAACGACACAATATGAATGATACGGATTTAATTATTGTAATGTTTATGTTATATATAATGATTAGTGATATGTAAGTAACATGATACAATTACGACAAATCTAATACGAATTATCACCCCTAATATTTGGTAACCTTTTTTTTTCCTTCTTTTTTACCGCCATGGATTTGTGTAATAATATGTGTCAAATGATATATACAACTCTTAACTTGCCATGCACATGATCGTAGATGTCGAAACATATGAAAACTGAAATTCTTAGACTAATGTTAAGTTGTTGGTGGTAGAAGTTAAAGATATTAGTAACATTTTCCTTAATTTTCCGGTAAATAGCAACTTTAATGACGCATAAATTTCTTGGTAAATTGATTAATGATTGTCAACAAATTATTTCTTCTGAGAATCGTCAAAAAACTATTTTATTATGAGTAAATTGTTGAATAATCACCAAGCAACTTTATTGTTGACAAAATCTTTCCTATTTGAATTCCATCAATAATTTTCAATTTTTGATTTGTGCTTAATTAATTATATGGATTAACAATGGTGGAGCCAAAAATTGTTGGTAGGAGAACTGAATTTAACTAAAAAAATTTTCACAAGTAATATATATTAAAATAGTGAAAAACCCCTTAAAAATGAGTAAATTTTTTAAATACACAAGACATTAATTTTAGGGCCAATTACAAAATCATATCAATTAAGATTTTAAATACAAATAAACGCCACCAAACGATTATTCTTGTTCGTATACCACATTTTAACAACTACTAGCACGTTTTAAACATCCATACGATTAACAGAAGCCGCCACGCAAATGTGTTAGCGCTCTTTTTTAAGTTTCAGTCCTTAGTCTTTTCTGTTATCTTCATTTTGGTCTATTATTTTTTCCATTTTTTTACATTAGTCCTTTTCTTTCACCTTTTTCACTTGGACCAAATTTTTTTAACATTTGACTTATTTTTTTATTGTGTTTTCACCCTGCTATTTCTTCTAACTTTTTTTTCAAAAGCTAAATATCAACATTAAATAAATTTTTTTATTAATTTTAAATAAAATTTTCATTTTTTTTGAAATTTAAAAACTTTTAAAACATTTAAAAACAACTTTAAATAAAGTTTAAATAAACTTTTTCAAAACTTACAATATTTTTTTAAAAAAATCAACAATTAAGTTTTTTTTCCTAAAAACCGAAAGAAAAACTACAATAAATCGTTTCAAAACCTTGAAAAATTTTTATAAACTTTAAAACAGTAAAAAACAAACCTAAATAAACTTTAATAAAATTTGAAAACTTTTTTTAAAAGAATTTAAAAACTCAAAAATAACCTTAACTAAACCTTTCAAAATGAAAATGAACGAACAAAAATACAAACTTGCTACAGACCTTTCCAAACATTTCAGTTTTTGAAACTATGAAACAAATTTTCTGAAAATAAACTACGAAACAACTTAAAAACAAATAAAAAAATATATATAAACTTAAAATAAACCTTCAAAAATTTAAACAACTTTTTAAACTTCAAAAAAAAAATAAATCAACCCTAAATAAACTCTTTAAAATTTTTAGCTGTAAAAATATTTTTTTTTGAAAAAAAATCACTTTAATAAAAACCTAGAAAAATGAAAAACCAACCTAAAAAAGGTTTATAGAAAATTTATACACTTTCTAAAACCTAAAAAACAACTTCACTAAAACTTTTTAAATAAAATTTTGATAAACCTAAAATAAAATTTATATAAATATATTAATACTTTAAAAACAAATTTCTAACAAATAAATAATTTTTTAAAATTAATGGAAAAAATTCAACAAATAAATTATATTTATAAACTCAAGTAAAAAAATTATTTCAAATATTTTGAAATAATTTTTCTAAAGTAAAAAAACAAAATTAGGTTGAAAAGCAACTAGGATGCTTGAAAAAAATAGGTTTAAATAAACCGTTTGAAAGTCCTTAGTAAAAAGATAAACTTTTTATAAACTTGGAATTAAAAAAATCAACTCCACATAAACTATAATTTTTAAAATCTAATTTTTTTTCAAACCAACTAAAAATCAACCTGCATTAAACCTTCTTGAAAACCTTTTAGAAACTTGGAATTATTTAAAATCAACTCTACATAAAAAACCAACCTAAAATCAACTTTACATAACTTTTTTAAATCAACCTAAAATCAACTTTGCATAAACTTTTTATAAATCTTTAAAAAAAAACTATAATTAACTCTACATAAGTTTTTCAAAATCAACTCTACATACACTCTACATAAGTTTTTTAAATCAACCTTAAATCAACTTTACATAAACTTTTTAAAAACCTAAAATCTACTCTACATAAACTCTACTTAATTTTTTTAAATCAACCTAAAATCAACTTTACATAAACATTTTAAAAAATTAAAAAGCAACCTAAAATCAACTCTACATAAACTCTACATAAGTTTTTTCAAATCAAATTAAATCAACTTTACATAAACTTTTATAATAAACAATCTTAAATAAAATGTTTTTCAAAAACTTTAAAATATCCTTATATAAACTTTTTTCTCAAAATGTTTGACAACTAAACTACATTTTCAAAATAAATAAAAACTAAACCAATCTTTTGTAAAATTTTAAAACATTTTTAGGGCTAAATAAACTTAACATAAACTTTTTTAAACATTCACCTTAAATTCTTAATTTTTATGAACGTAAACTTTAAATAAAAATATTAAAAATTTTACAAACGTTTTCCAAAAAAATAAACAAACATAAAGTTAGAAATAACCTTATGTAACTTAAAAATAGTTAGTGTCTATCAGATTCGGATGGTGAGAGTACATTTATTGTTAGCAAAGATACAATATTGTCCTTATTTAATCTCTCTTTTCAAATAATTCATTAATTACTAATACATTTACTCAAAGCGCATAGATGAAAAAACTTACAAAATTAAATGAGTTTAACTTTTAAAACTATAATTTCTTAATTCTCATGAAAAATAATTAGTGTCTATTATTAGTATGAGAAAAAAGAGTATATAATTAGCTTCATTTAATGCAAGTTAATGGTAGTTAAATTATGGATTAGATTCTCAATAGTAGTTTTAACGATAGTGGAATCATTTCTAAAAGATTGTAGGTTTGATTATTAGTAAAACCAAACATATATACATGATCATGGTGCTCTAGCTAGTGGTACAAATGGAGGTAAATATACATGGTCTTTCTAAAACGTTGTGTTTGTGCTTTTCAACAGAGAAGACAGTCCTATAATCAGAGTCTATGCTCTTACTATTTATAGGAGGAATGATTAGTGAGACAACTCAGGTCACCAAGTCTTAAATAGAAATGGGTTTTAGGGTTAGCAAAATTGGTCCCCTGGGTTGGTCTTAAACTTCAACATCCTTACATCATCAAATCCCACTTGCCTATACATTTCAATGACTCCATTACATTAATACAGTGGGAGTTGAAATCCAGGATTTCAGTAAAACTACTCACTGCACTCAATTGTTTTGACCCAGCAGGAAACTTGGTATTCAATTTTTGGGAATAATAAGAACATGGAAGTTTCCAAAAATGGCGACAGTCACATTGGTTGTTTCATGTCACCTTCATCACATTAGCTCTCTGTGGCAGTTGCAGATAATATAATCATATGCATGCAGAACTATGATTCTTTTTTTCTTTTGTTTTCTTGACCATATCGATGACATTGACAAAATCACCTACATTGTTGTTGAGGTTTAATGTTCATGTCTTGACTTGCTCATTAGACCAAAACAGAAGCTTTCACTCTACGTTGTTGCTGAGGTTTAATGTTCATGTCTTGACTTGCTCATTAGACCAAAACAGAAGCTTTCACATGGTCAAAGAAAACATTTTTGTTTCTTTTACAAGCAGACAAACTCTTTAAAAATTCATATTATAAATTATTTCCTCAGGTTTTTTTCTTTTTTAAATTCCAAACCGTCTTTAAACAAATAAAATCAATAAAAATTTACTCCGTCTTTTCAGAGGTAAAATCCATTTGGTCAACATTCCCATTAAGTATAAAGAACATACACCAATGAACTTATAGTTTAAAATTGTCTCCATTTTTAAGAACCGAAAACTCAGTTTCCAATGAGAATTGTTAAAATAATACAAAGATTTTGAAATGCATGATTTAAGAGTCCTGGAAAGAAGAATACAAGTGTACAACTTTACCATCATTCATGTATGGCATGTGTTGTCTTTACAGCCATGGCAATAGCATGGAAAATAATTGAAGGAACAGTGAAGGGAAAAGAGTACATAATAGCTTAACCGTCAAATTATACACTGTTAGGCAAGTTTTGCTGTTCGGCACAAATGAAATGCATAGAAAATAGCATTATGCAGCAACTAAGATTATAACATTTTCACCAACCCTTAAGCCATCTATTTTCCCAGGCTAACATTCTAAACAAGAATTTACAGACCAGCTCAATAAACAGCATCCAAAATGACAAGTTTCGGCTACATAGCGCAGGAGCAGGGTAGGCGTCTGACACAGTTGTTAGAATCTTAACAAAAACAAAAAGCGTGTACCAAAAATTGCCGGCCAAAGGTTTACATCTGACAATTCGAGGATGAATAATGCATGTTGAAACATGTATTCTACTTCGTCCCTTTTGGCTTCCGTTTTCTTTTAACAGGTTGCTTCTTATCAACAGCTTCCTCCTCTGATGCATCCACACTGAGAGCCAAGTGTTAGTTAAATCAGTTTCTTGAGCCATATTAAGCAGAACAAAATATAAAACATATTGCATCTTACTGGAGAATTGTAACATAACATTTTTAGGCCAAAAAATAAAGATTTAAATACTTTCCCAAAGATCCATGCACGACGTTAATGACTTACTTCCCATCACTTTCTACATAATCCACAGCCCACTTCATTGCATGCAGATACATTTTCTTCACCTGTTCCAAGTATCCAAATTAAAGCAACATTAAAACAAGGAACTCTGAGATCAGTACGGATCAACTATGCTTTCGACATTGGCTGGGTGGCGCTGTGCCATAAATTGAATGTTACCCTTTTCGGCTTTAAATATAATTTGCATTTCTTCCTTGGCCTAAGATATAATGTGTATTAAGAACGCTAAAATGTCTTCTACAAAAAAAATCTCAAATGTAAAGACAGCGGGACTAGATTAATAGAAATTTCACTTCCAATTTTCAACCCTTAAAATGACTTCAAGAAACAATAATTACAACTTCACAACAATCACAGAAAGCTCTCAAGGGTATAAACTTGCTACAACTCAAACGAGTCAAATCAGCTCACTCATACAACTGCAGGAAGAGTTCCTATAAGTGCCATCTAACAAATCAATAGGAAAGGCTAAAATTAAGATAAAAGTAATACCTCTAATTTGTCCTCCTTAGCCAGATGATTTGGGGGAAGTTGACGGAATTCCTCGGTTAAACGAATGCATTCACCAACATTTTCCGGAGAAACAAACTATGATGCTACCTTTATACATGACTGTTAAAGGAGGAAAAGAATTACTAGTCCCTCTGTGTTTATGGTGCAGATGCACACTACCCCTTTTACATACTGATCAAATTAGATTGTTTTACTTTAATTTCTTAAATGGAACTTCACACATGTCAAAAGAAATAGAAAACAGGCAGAATAAATCTCATTAGAAAAAGTTACTGTTCAGAAGAAGTCAGTGCAGGCCGTACAATAACAATTAGATATCAGAATTCACACAAATGGTGAGAGATCACAGAAATATGAACAGTTAAAAAAATACAATGTCATTTTCTGCTGGAATCTTAAGACATTGACAATAGCATCAAGCAGCACACTCATCAGCCACACATATGAAGGACAAGGAGCACAGCACCTCAGAGCCCAAAACCACCATGGCATAAACTGGAAACAAAGAATGCAAAAGTGCACTTAAAAAGTCACTTACCCAATTGCATGTCATCATTATGTGACGGTGAAAATCAAATAAATAAGATAAACAAGAAACCAGTCCAAATAATATCAATGACAGAACAACCAGAACATAAACCCCTTTATGGAAAAATCATTAGTGTAGAGGAACAAATTAAATACATAAACATCTTTAAAGCTAGTCTTCAGTTTTTTTCCTTTTCATTTCCACTTCAGTTTGTTCAAGAATGTTAATTACGTTCATGGAGAACGTGGGAAATGAACCAGCATGAGCAAAAGAAGTTGATAAAGAACTCGAAGCATAATTCAAATCTAGGAAACAAAAACACAGTGATGGAAGGTAAGTAATACATTGCTCATGATTACCAATGGATTCATATTTTTTTAAGTGAATCCATGAAACCAGCAAAAATAATTTATTTTACCTTTAAGTTTCTCACTTGATGAGGACAGCCCGCAGGAATAAAAACAGCATCTCCAAGTTTTTGGACAAACGTCCATGGTTCAATGCCTGTGTTATCATGTTCATATGGAAGTTGAATCAAGCAGCGATATGTAAATAAGTACAAAAGCAAGAAAAAGAAAGAAAGACCCACCGTATTCTTCTTTTAGCTTCCTCTTATGATAATCAGTCAAATAAAAGGTTTGATCATGTATAGGGTGAATAACCTGCATGACCACAAGTAAAATAATTACAGAAGTACAAATTAAGTATAACCTTAATCACAACATGCTCTGCTAACCAGTAATATACCCACTTAATTGGCTTTTAATTCAAATTCACTGAGAAATTTTCTGATTTTTATCTTACACTTCATGCCCCAGGAGTGGCTAAAAAAAACTTTTCTGAATGCAGAGAATTTACTAAATAATATATATTTTCAAAACATTGAGATTCTTAGGTTATAAAAAAACATTCCCCTTTTTTTCCATTCAGCAGTTCAGCTCTAAATATTTCTTATGCTGCAACTCTTTTACAGGATTGACTCAACTCCCTACGCTTGTGAAGCATAATTATTGAACTTAATTAAAGAACTTGAACCAAAAAGTTTCAGTAAACCACAGAAAACAAAAACTAAGTAGGAGTGCATTGGCATAGCTAAATTACTTCAAATGCGAGAATACCTTTGGCAGTGGACAACAATGAATATGCCTAAATTCTTTGAAGTGCTTGTTAAGATATTCCTGCAATTTAGGAACATCTTTTCTGTGAAAAATATCCCATGAAGCACCCCCTTCTGCATGTGGTGTCTTCAGAACATTTCCACAATTTGAAGGCCCATCATTTGCACAACTTCCATCTCCTACTACATCTTTTTCCTCACAACTTTTCAACCGTGATTCCATTATGACCAGAATCACTTAACTGATTGTCAGTTCGCTCATTGCCTATACCAGCATTTTCTTCATCACTCTCAGAGCTACTTTCCACGTTTCTGCCAAAAAATTCTCTTCTGTCTTGTTTGAAGTGGCTCTTTTTCAGTCTTTCTATTTGATCAAGATTTTCAGGTGGGACTGCAACTTCAGCAGTATGAGTTAAAATATTTACCTGAAACATCCAGTAATGAGAATAAAGACGACAATTTTAAGAGAACAAAAATATTACTTTAGACCTTTGTAGTAACACAAGATGGATAAGCTGTAATCACTATTCGAAAAAAAAAAGATGGATAAACTCTAATCAATTGATTGCACCAAATCTTCATTTATACCATTTAGATACATGCCTGAGTACATCACACAAGATAATGATAATATAAGTATCACCACCGACAATTTCACTAGGAGGATCATTGTGATTACTTCAAAGAATAAAATAAATATGAAGTCACCTATGAAAAAAAGTACATGGATGAAACATTGTATCATGGCTGGCATGTACCCTGACCATAACAGTTGAGAAGAAAGTAAACTGTAAAGCATCCAACAGAAAAGAAACAAAACAAACATTGGTTGGTTGGGAGCAGGAAAATAGAAGTATATATCAATAAACATGAATACACACCCAAACTACAAAGTAAAAGGATCTCAGCCGGATGAACAAAAATCACAAGTTAATTTGTTTGAGCACACATAATATTAGACTAGGATTCACCAACGGTAATTAGAGCAATTTTTAGTTATCAAGCGAAAATAAATAAACTTACTCCCAATAAAATATTTTAGAGTGTAACCAAATCATAGGCAAGATTTTGTATGTACAAGAGAAGCTTCATTTAATGCATGACATAAAAAGAAAAGAATGATTTCATATTGAGTTGGGAAATATTGAACACGTTTCTTAGTCCACCTCAACTAAGCATCGAAGTAATACAAAATTCTCATCTAATCAGGGATATCATAAAAAATATAAAAAGAACTGCACATACAGCATCAGACATGTCACAATGAAGCTCGGCTACAGAATCTCCACGCCCAAGCTCTTCAGAAAAACCATAACTGATGTACGTCTTTGGCCCCATGTCAGGCTTCAAAGACTCGTTAGGCAATCTGATAGTGAGCTTAAGAGAACCAGATTTAGGATGTGTATACTGCTTAAACGGCAAACAACAGTTGAATTCAACACCATGCCGTGGCAAATTCATGTTGAACATATTATATGGAGGCCAATCTTTCAATCTAAATAGATTTGGCCAACCTTCCTTATCATATGAACCTGTTTTGTAATGTTCAAAGAACTGGTGGACATTTATATCTCCCTGCATATAACCAAAATTTTAACACAAATCATAAACATCATTAACAAATGGTAGAATTAAAAGAAAAATGAAAACAATGAAGCAACAACATCCTCTAACATGAGAAATTTTAAACTATCCCTAAATGAAACAAGTCACCAACAAAACACTGTAGCCAACAGAGGAAATATACAATCAGGTAAAATTTTACAGGGACAATGAAACATTTAGACAGCAGTAGCTACAAAACAAACTACATTTCCATTCCCATAGCTAGAGACAACATTGATAGCCCAATAATTCCTGTATTTTGGGATTCCAAACAGGTGTTATAAATTGGGTCAAAGATAAAATTGCATCTCAGTGAGCAAGAGAATGCAGTAAAACATATCAAAGCAAATATTTGAACAGTGCAGTCGCAGTTGGCGAGCTAAGTAATCAAAATACTGACCTCACTCCAATCCAAACAATCAATAGCCTTCACGTTCAATAGCGTGTCATGTTTTTCATTTTTAATTTGACGGAAGGCACACCACATAACCATTGGTTCCCAGCTTAAACCAGATCCAGTTTTAAGAGCATCGGCAACAACCACAGTTTCACCTCTCATCCAGTGCCATTGAAAATGCTTCAAGTCATTTTCTTTTATATCTGTAGCACTAGGATTGTACAAATAATTGTCAACAGAATCTTCCTGAGATGCTGCTTTTAGTAATTTAGTGTTGCTTAGGTCAATGTAACTGTTAGAATTAAAGCATTCACATTGCTCCACCTCTGTTTTTATCATCTCTAGCTCCCATTCTTGTGCAATGCAATCAGCTCTCTTTGCCAACTCTGAAACCCAATTCTCAAAGAACAAGCATTTTAATACAAACAGAGAATCACAACCACAACGTATACCTCCATCTTCTTCTGCTTTCCAACAAGGTTTTGCCTCGGAGATAGTTTCAGGAGGTGCCCAAACACACTGTTGTTCTTCTTTGTACTCCAAACCATGCAAATACTTACGACCTCTGTTTATATACTCCACAACTACCTTCTCCTTGCCACCTTGTAAACGTCCAGCACGAATTTCCCGGCAACAGGTAAGACAGAGGTCACAAGAGCATTGTGAACAACTTCTGTGATAGTTGAAAATAGAAGTTTTACAGATGTCACTGAAAAAGAAACAAGACAAACGATTCAACTGCAAGGAACAAAGAAAAAGGCACAAAAGTGTTGATACTAGATAATTGTGTACCAGAACATGCGCTCGTCAGGTAGACAATCAGCATTCTCTATCTTTAACTCTGCAACCGATACTCCTGAACAAGTGAATAGGCAGATTTTCTTCTCAGTCTGATGGAGATCAAACATTATGTAGCACATGTATGTGCACTCAAACACAGGGAGTAAAACAGCTGCAAATATTCATTTCCCCCCTCGCCCCCAGAAAGCTGCATTTATTCATACATGTGGGCGATGTGCACTAAAAAATGAAGCATCAGTAAATGGTAAGTACTTCAGGATGAGTCCACATGTACTCATGCAATTATGGAGAACAGCATGAAGCTTAATGTCTTCACAGACACAACCCATTCCAGAAACAAAGTAAACACAACGTAGCATGCTGTGTATACAAGCATTCATATGCCAATGACACACCATCCAAATATAAATGGCCAAAATACATCAACACATACACTCATCTATATTTATATCTGCCTACTTTTGTTTTGAAAAGAAGAAATAGAATTCAGAAGCTACTGCATGAAAAGTAATCAAAGGTAGGTTAATAGTAAATCACAAGGCCAGAAGCATAAGAACCAAAACAATTTAAACTTTGATTCGCAGAAGAACTTGAAATAAATACTTTCCAGACTCCCAAGAATTCTTCAGGTAATTTCGTTCATCAAATGGATTTCAATCAAATTTAGCAAATGCTAAAAGCAATACCTCGCAACCTAACCTCAATCTCTCTCTCCATCAGTTGTTCTTCATCTAATTGCTTCAAGAATGGAAGCAATGCTTTTACTAAGTACTTAGAATGCTGCAGCTCTTGATCCTTACTTATTTCTACATTTTGAAACTTCTTCAGGTTCTGCCATGACAAGAGCCAAAAGATGAAGGCATAGAGGAGAGAGGACATTGAATTACAAAATGAGGTACCCTGATTTTTTTTTTAAGTTACAGCTCGTAAGATTAACCTCTGTTGGTGCATCCAGACGCAAACAGGCTTTACAATTGCAATTTCCACGGCAAACTGGACAGGCCTCGGCAATGTCATCATGTGTCATATTAGGATACCTAGACATCCAAAGCACTAAAATGATTAGCAAAGAACTTTTGCTCAAACTAATGTCAAGGCCTTAGATTGACATACAACATTTGTTGGCAAAGTCACATCAAATTAGGAACAGACTTAGATTAATGTTCAGAATATCAAATTTATAGCGTTCTATCAAAGTTTCCAACCAAGAGGTATGAGGTTTTAACCAACATTAGATAAGCAAGGTACAAACAATACTAAGTTTGCAAATATACTACAGGAATTCCCCATCTGAAAATTGGCTCTCCATCAAACAACTTGGAAAAATCACCACAACTTCATATGAATGATTTATCCTTATAAAACATTGAAGCTAACAGAAAAGAAAGTAGATAAGCCTTTCTCATCATAACTTGAACTGTCGGAAGCCATGCAAAAGGACAATCAGAGCCTACGCAATTAAAAAGAAAACTGAACATTATCAGCAGTCTTAGTTTTCTTGCTAAGATCCTCTTTTCTTTTTAAATAATTTTAACTGAATCACAGAATCGATATCAAATGAAACAAAGTAACATATAGGACTATTACCAGGTGGCAATACAAGGATGACAATAGCGCTTCGTTTTACACTTCCGGCAGCGAACCACGTCACCCTTATCATTCCTTTTGCATTGATGGCAGTTGCACATTAAACAAGTCTCTGCATTGAACTGTGAAACAAAAAGGTCAAAGAAACATTACAAACAAAGACAACCAAGTGAATTTCCAAACACGATCAAAGATAGACTACTTACATTTGCATCACGCTTGGAGGCTTGAACTTCTACCCTCCGATTTCGCAATTGTCTGCCCCTTGCAGGATCCTTTTCTTCTAAATCACCACCATTTTCTTCATTCAAGTCATCATGTTTATTATCTTTTTCCTTGCCACTTTCCTTCTTACTCTTCTTTTTTGGCCCCCTTCTGTGAACTTCCTCACCATTTTCTATCTTCAAATCACCACCACTCTGTTCATTTAAGTCACCATCTTTATCATCACCTTCTTCTTTATCATTTTCCTTCTTTTCACTTTTCTTTTTTCGCCCCCTTCTTCGAACATTTTTTTTTCCACCATTTTCTTCATCCAAATCACCACAACTCTGTTCATTGAAGTCACCATTCTTATCTTCTTCATTACTTTTCTTCTTTTTTCGCCCCCTTTTTCCAACAGTGTTTCCTTCATTTTCTTCATTGAAATTACCATTTTTATCACCTTCTTCTTTATCACTTTCCTTCTTTTCACTCTTCCTTTTTCGCTCCTTTCTTCCAACAGTTCTCTCATCATTTTCTTCATTCAAATCAGCGTTTTTCATATCTTCTGAACCCAAATCTTTCCCTACTAGGCTCTTCTTCCTACCACCTCTTTTCTTCTTCTTCTTCTTCAAAAAGAAATCATCTACATCTTTCCCCTCAATTTCGGCATAGTTTATCCTCGTCTTACTACGCCTCGATGAAAACACTTCACTCTCTTCCAGCTTATCTTCTTGATTTTTAATAAACTTAGCTTTTCTCCTTCTTTTCTTGTCCTCCTTTACCTCTCCATTCTCTTCACTAACATTTTCTTCTTTTTCTTCCTTGAGTGCTTCCTCTTCTTCCTTCACCTCCTCGCATGTCTTCTTCTCTTCAACTTCCTGATTTGGTTCTTCAATTTTGACCAAAGCTTCTTCCTTCTCAACAACGCCTCCTCCAATTCCATCTTCCGCCGGTTTCTCCTTTGTTTCCAGCGAAACTCCCCCCAAAATCCCCGACCCCTCGTCGGGTCCCTGCCGGTCATGGCAAAGCTCCATTGGAACTAGCTGAACAAAAGAAAAGGACAGACCTTCTCAATTTGAGAGAGAGAAACAGAACAAAGAGCTGATTAGGGTTTCAATTGGCAGTGGTAGAGAGAAAAAGAGACCTTTTGTTTCTCTGTGGGGAAGCCAAAACTATGGGATCAATAATTAATAATTAAATAATTGGGGGTTTTGGGTTTGAAAATCGTGCCAATTTGGGGAAAGTTTGTGGCTTTTGGATGATATTAGGGTTTTCCATTGTTGGGTTTGTAAGAAAGTTATTGCTTTGAGAGAGAAATTTGGGAGGGAAGTTTTGCCTCCATCGCTACTCTATTGCCTATCCCTATGAGTTCTTCACTGTACACATCAAAGGATACTTGGAGCATCGCAACGGTCTCTTCACCAATCCTCCTTAAAAAAATATGTTTTATTTCATTTTATTTTATTTTATACATTTTCTCAAAATTTCTAAAACACTTTATTTATTCAACATATTAACACTTAATTAATACTACTTTGGTTTAAAAAAAAGTGTTATTTTAGTAAAAACTTAATAAAAAATAGTAAATATTATTATTTTTTAAATATTGATTTATTATTTATTCTTCTTTACATTTTAATTAATAATAAAATATTAATTAATAAGAAACAATATATTAAGTTTATATTTCAATGTACATAGTGAAAAATTTGAAGTAAATGTAATATATGTTCTTAGGCCTTGTTTGGATAAAAAATCAGTGCATCGGTTCGGTGCATTTCAATATCATTGCACTTACTACTACCAAAAAATGTGAAAATGCCGACATTTTTAACTAACATATGATTCGGTTCGGTTTTGGATTGGTTTAAAAAATATATATATATGGATTTTTAACTGTTTTTCTTTTTCTTTTTCTTTTATCAGGTTTTAACCGATTGATTTGAAAGTTCTAAAGGATTGCTTTAGCGGTAATCTTTAATATTTATAATTATAGTTGGACATTTCAAATTCAAACTTTAATAAAAATAAATAATAAAATAATTTATTTATACTTTATCTACTTTTTATTTTTTAAAAGAAAAAAAAACTGGTTGCTTTGAAAGAAAACATTATGGATGTCCAAAAACGTAGTTTTTCCTGCTATAAGAAGTGTTTTTTTTTTAAATCAATATTCTGCTATAGGAAGTCGATCTTGTGAGCACTAACTGATTTCTAATGATTAATTAGTTAAGAGCCAGTTAAAAAAACAATTAAATTAGTTAATTTAATTGACTTAATCATTCTTTAGCTAATTTAATTATTATTTTAAAAAGACGTATCAATCTTTCTCAATAATTTAACTGGTTTAAACTCACTTTATTCTTTTTGAAACTTTATTCCTTTACAGAGATTTTTGCTTAGTTAGTATCTAGATATATTTTAAGTATGTGATTGATTACTCCATAAAAAGACATCAATCTTTTCTCGCTTAACTGAATTAACAGCCTTTATTCCTTTTGCAGGTTATATATTTTGCAGGTTCTGCCTAATAAATGACTTAATTGCTTGAGCCCACATCTGGTGTCCTTCAAGTAATAACATCATGACTTCTCATTTCAATTTGAGCTAACAACTCCATTTCAAGAACAAGAGTCTTCCTGGTTCCGCAACTTTAGCTCTTCAGAAGCTCAATTGCTCCAGGTAATGTTGAAATTGAAAGGACTTGGTTAATCAATCATCACATTCACCCCATATTTCTGAGAAATCAAGACAAATTTATGAAAACAGAGCACTTATACAATGTCATGATCAAAACATTCAAAAGAAGCTTTTTTTAGCTTCAACAATGTACAAGTTCTGATTAAATTCTCAATGCAACATGAAGATTCTCATGACTCTAGGTTACGATGTCTCTTCGGCCATGTCCCTTTCGGCACTGATCAAGCAAAATCATCATGCATAACCCTGAATGTACTAAACATAACTCATCCAAGAGACCATTAAGATATTTACAGGCAGGTTTTGCTCTTAAGCTATACTGTATTCAAAATGGCATCATGTAGCAACTGGCAAGGAAGGTTATAGCCTTTTCTCGACTCTTAACCCGTCTGTTTCCATGGCTGATAATTTAAACAAAAAATTACAAATAGGCTCAGTAATTAGCATCTAAAATGACAAGCTTTGACTAGGAGCATAGGCTGGTGAGGCTTCTGACAGTGTTTGTATCTTCACAGAACAAAGGGCGTGTACTGAACAAATTCCTAGCCGAAGACTTACGTACAAACGATTCGAGAAGGACAAATGTTGAAACATGTATCTACATTGTCTTAATCGCTTCTGTTTTCTTTTACCAGGTGTTACCACCAAATTATTGTTGGTTTCTAGAGGTCCCGTTGAGCCGAGGTGGTTCGTAAATATTACATGCCACTAATTAAACAAGTCAACATGATTTGTCATATGCATGGCATGCATGAAAGTGAAGCCAATTTGTGTGGTGTTACGTCGCCACATAACAAGTAGTAGGTTGTTGATTCAATATAAAGTACAAGGAGTGGAGAACATGATGCAGTTATAAGACATGATAGTATGAAAAGTAGGGAACATGGAGCACAAGTTATTACATTGGGCTATAAAAGGAAGGCTTGACAATAGAAGAAGAGACACATACACATCAACACAACTTCTATTATCTTTGTTTTTAAATTTATATTTCATTTGTTTAGTTTTAGTTTAATCATTTACTTTCAAGCGACTAGGAATAGAAATAACTTAACACTTTCATTGCACTAGTTCTTGGTATTAATGAAATTCACCATTGTTATTCATTCACTCGTCTCTAATGAAAAGTTCTAGGCTTCTATGCAACACGAATCCTTCGAAACAAATGACGGCTCTCGAGCTCGACCCCTTGCGTCGGTGAGCCTAGGGGCCGAAAAACGGAGAAACACCAGGCTTATTCTTGACAGCAGCTTCATCTGTTGCATCCATACTGAAAGCCAAGTATTAGTTGACACAATTTGAGGTATTAAAACACGTACACTATCTCTAGTTTTTCATTATACAATCTACCCCTACTAAATCTACCTCAAACAAACACACTCATAATCAAACAAGAAAACACTTCACATTGTTATCGGAGTAAAAGAACGTCAGGAATAACACTACTAGAAACCTCGGGAATAACACTATTAGGTTGTCCCCGTTCCTAGCCCCCCAGACTGGGACGCGTTACAGCGTCCCGGTCCAGTTTGTCAGACGCGGGGCCATGACAAATTTTTTTTTTTAAAATTAAAATCTGACATTGGATCGTTTTGATCCAACTGTCAGATTTACTCCAACGGGATTAAAATAAAATTGTGTTTACTAGAAAGCTGAGTAGGCGTCTCGCGAGACTCTTAAAGTAACCTCTGGATTACGGATGAAAAAACTGAAGAGCTAGGAACTGGATATTTTAATAAAATAACAATAAAAACGCTGAGCAAGCGTCTCGTGAGACGACTTAAGAGACTGTGAGTTACGAATAACCTTAGTCCCAAATGGAGGTAAATATAAACATTGTGTTTGTGCCTTTCAACAGAGAAGACAGTCCTATAATCAAAGCCTCAGTCCTTAGTGTTCAGAGGCGGAATGATTGATTAGTGAGAAAAATTATTTCACCAAGTCTTAAATAGAAATGGGTTTATTTAGGGTTAGCAAAATTGGTCCCCTGGGTTGGTCTTAAACTTCCACATCCTTACATCATCAAACCCCACTTGCCTAGACATTTCAATGACTCCATTACCATACATTAATACAGTGAGAGTTGAAATCCAGGATTTCAGTATAACTACTGACTGCACTCAAGTGTTTTGACCCAGCAGGAAACTTAGAATAATAAGAACATGGAAGTTTCCAAAAATGGCAACTGTCACATTGGTTGTTTCATGTCACCTTCATCACATTAGCTCTCTGTGGCTATAATCATATGCATGCACACTATGATTCTTTCTTATAGGAAAGATCCGTTTGGTCAACATTACCATTAAGTATAAAGAACATATACCAATCAATTTATAGTTTAAAATTGTCTCCAATTTTAAGAACCGAAAACTCGATTTATAATGAGAGTAAATAAAAATGACTTGTTAAAAAAAATACAAAGATATTGAAATACATGATTTAAGAGTCCTGAAAAGAAGAATACATGTGTACAACGTTACCATCATTCATGTATGTCATGTGTTGTCTTTAAAGCCTTGGCAATAACATGGAAAATAATTGAAGGAACAGTGAAAGCAAAAGAGTAGATAATAGCTTCACCGTCAAATTATACAGGTTATAGTTAGGCAAGTTTTGATGTTCGGCACAAATGCAATGCATACAAAATCGCATTATGCAGCAATTAAGGTTATAACCTTTTCACCACCCCTTAAGCCATCTGATTTCCCTGGCTAACATTAAAAACAAAAATTTACAGACCAGCTCAATAACCAGCATCCAAAATGACAAGTTTCGGCTACAAAAAGCGTGTACCAAAAATTTCCTGCCCAAGGTTTACATCTGACAATTCGAGGATGAATAATACATGTTGAAACATGTATTTCACTTTGTCCTTTTTGGCTTTCGTTTTCTTTTAACAGACTGCTTCTTATCAGCAGCTTCCTCCTCTGTTGCATCCACACTGAAAGTCAAGTATTATTTAAATCAGTTTCTTGAGCCATATAGAGCAGAACCAAATATAAAACATATTGCATCTTACTGGAGAATTCTAACACAATGATAACACTATTAGGCCAAAAAATAAAGAGACATTTAAATACTTTTCAAAGATCCATGCACGGCATTAATGACTTACTTCCCATCACTCTTCTCTACATAATCCACAGCCCACTTCATTGCATGCAGATACATTTTCTTCACCTGTTCCAATTATCCCAATTAAAGCAACATTAAAACAAGGAACTCTGAGATCAGTACGGATCAACTATGTTTTCGACATTGGCTGGGTGGCGCTGTGCCATAAATTGAAGGTTACCCTTTTCGGCTTTAAATATAATTTGCATTTCTTCCTTGGCCTAAGATATCATGTGTATTAAGAATGCTAAAATGACTTCAACAAAAAAAATCTAAAATGTAAAAACAGTGAGACTAGATTCATAGAAATTTCACTTTCATTTTTCAGCCCTTAAAATGACTTCAAGAAACAATAATTACAACTTCACAACAATAACAGAAACTCTCAAGGGTATAAACTTGCTACAACTCAAACGAGTCCAATCAGCTCACTCATACAACTACTGCAGCAAGAGTTCCTATAATTGCCATCTAACCAATTAATAGGAAAGGCTAAAATTAAGATAAAAGTAATACCTCTAATTGGTCCTCCTTAGCCAGATGATTTGGGGGAAGTCGACGGAATTCCTCGGTTAAACGAATGCATTCACCAACATTTTCCGGAGAAACAAAGTCAGATGCTACCTTTATACATGACTGTTAAAGGAGGAAAAGAATTACTAGTCCCTCTGTGTTTATGGTGCAGATGCACACTACCCTTTTTGCACACTGATCAAATTAGATTGTTTTACTTTAATTTCTTAAATGGAACTTCACATCGGACAAAAGAAATAGAAAACAGGCAGAACAAATCTCATTAAAAAAACTACTGTTCAGAAGTAGTCAGCGTAGGCCGTATAATAACAATTAGATATCAGAATTCACAAATGGTGAGAGATCACAGAAATATGAACAGTTAAAAAAATACAACGTCATTTTCTGCTGGAATCTTAAGACATCGACAATACCATCAAGCAGAACACTCATCAGCAACACATATAAAGGAAAAGGCGCATAGCACCTCAGAGCCCAAAACCACCATGGCATAAACTGGAAACAAAGAATGCAAAATTGCACTTAAAGAGTCATTTACCCAATTGCATGTCATCATTATGTGACGGTGAAAATCAAATAAATATGATAAACAAGAAATCAGTCCAAATAATATCAACGACAGAACACGGAGAACGTAAACCTCTTTATGGAAAAATCATTAGTGTAGAGGAACAAATTAAATACATAAACATCTTTAAAGCTCGTCTTAAGTTTTTTTTCCTTTTCATTTCCACTTCAGTTTGTTCAAGGATGCTAATTACGTTTATGGAGAACATGGGAAATGAACCAGCATGAGCAAAAGAAGTCGATAAAGAATTCGAAGCGTAATTCAACTCTAGGAAACAAAAACACAGCGATGGAAGGTAAGTAATACATTGCCCATGATTACCAATGGATTTATATTTTTTTTGTGAATCCATGAAACCAGAAAAAATAATTTATTTTACCTTTAAGTTTCTCACTTGATGAGGACAGCCCGCAGGAATAAAAACAGCATCTCCAAGTTTTTGGACAAATGTCCACGGTTCAATGCCTGTGTTATCATGTTCATATGGAAGTTGAATCAAGCAGCGATATGTAATAATAAGTACAAAAGCAAGAAAAAGAAAGAAAGACCCACCATATTCTTCTTTTAGCTTCCTCTTATGGTAGTCAGTCAAATAAAAGGTTTGATCATGTATAGGGTGAATAACCTACATGACCAGAATTAAAATAATTATAGAAATACAAATTAACTATAACACTTAACCACAACATGCTCTGCTAACAAGTAATATACCCACTTAATTGGCTTTTAATTCAAATTCACTAAGAAATTTTCTGATTTTCATCTTACACTTCATGTCCCAGGAGTAGCTAAAAAAGCACTTTTCTGAATGCAGAAAATTTACCAAATAATATATACTTTCAAAACATTGAGATTCTTAGGTTATAGAAAAACATTTCCCCTTTTTCCATTCAGAGAGTTCAGTTCCAAATATTTCTTATGTTGCAACTCTTTTACAGGATTGACGCAACTCCCTGCTCTTGTGAAGCATAATTATTGAACTTAATTAAAGAACGCACCTGAACCAAAAAGTTTCAGTAAACCACAGAAAACAAAAACTAAGTGGGAGTGCATTGGCATAGCTAAATTACTGCAAATGTGAGAATACCTTTGGCAGTGGACAACAATGAATATGCCTAAATTCTTTGAAGTGCTTGTTAAGATATTCCTGCAATTTAGGAACATCTTTTCTGCAAAAAATATCCCATAAAGCACCCCCTTCTGCATGTGGCGTCTTCAGAACAGTTCCACAATTTGAAGGCCCATCATTTGCACAACTTCCATCTCCTACTACATCTTCTTCCTCACAACTTTTCAACCGTGATTCCTTTGAATGACCAGAATCACTTGACTGATTGTCAGTTTGCTCATTGACTACACCAGCATTTTCTTCGTCACTCTCAAAGCTATTTTCCACGTTTTTGCCAAAAAGTTCTCTTCTGTCTTGTTTGAAGTGGCTCTTTTTCAATCTTTCTATTTGAACAAGATTTTCAGGTGGGACTGCAACTTCAGCAGTATGAGTTAAAATATATACCTGAAACAACCAGTAATGAGAATAAAGACGACAATTTTAAGAGAACAAAAATATTACTTTAGACCTTTGTAGTAAACACAAGATGGATAAGCTCTAATCACTGTTTAAAAAAAGAAGATGGATAAACTCTAATCAATTAATTGCACCAATCTTCATTTATACCATTTAGATACATGCCCAAGTACATCACACAAGATAATGATAATATAAGTATCACCACCGACATTTTCACTAGTAGGATCATTGTGCTTACTTCAAAGAATAAAAAAAATATCAAGTCACCTATAAAAAAAGTACATGGACGAAACATTGCATCATGGCTGGCATGTGCCCGCAGCATAACAGTTGAAAAGAAAGTAAACAGTAAAGCAGCTAACAGAAAAGAAAAAAAAATTAGTTGGTTGGGAGCAGAAAAATAGAAGTATATATCGATAAACATGAATACACACCCAAACTACAAAGTATAAGGATCTCAGCCAGATGAACAAAAATCACAAGTTAATTTGTTTGAGCACACATAATATTAGACTAGGATTCACCAACGGTAATTAGAGCAATTTTTAGTTATCAAGCGAAAATAAATAAACTTACTCCCAATAAAAATATTTTAGAGTGTAACCTAATCATAGGCAAGATTTTGTATGTACAAGAGAAGCTTCATTTAATGCATGAGATAAAAAGAAAAGAATGATTTCATATTGAGTTGGGAAATATTGAACAGGTGTCGTAGTCACCTCAACAAAGCATCAAAGTAATACAAAATCATCATCTAATCAGGCATATCATAAAAAATATGAAAAGAACTGCACATACCGCATCAGACATGTCGCAATGAAGCTTGGTTACAGAATCTCCACGCCCAAGCTCTTCAGCAAAACCATAAGCAATGTACGTCTTTGGCCCCATGTCAGGCTTCAAAGACTCTTTAGGTAATCTGATAGCGAGGTTCAGAGAACCAGATTTCGGATGTGTATACTGCTTAAACGGCAAGCAACAGTTGAATTCAACACCATGCCGTGGCAAATTCACATCAAACATATTAGATGGAGGCCAATCTTTCAATTTAAATATA